>QJOA01000724.1:0-31242 GCA_004155915.1 Monosporascus sp. CRB-9-2 | reverse complement strand
TGCAACTGTGGGTGGGAGCAGCCAGATATAGCTTCAGCTCCTTTGTCCTTGCAATCCTAGGGCCACAAATCAAAGCCCTTTGGTTTCCTTCAAAGCCCTTTCAACAAATCACTTCAACTGCCGACAGGTACAAAATAAAGGCGCCGAACGTTCGGGAAATATAATTAAAATAAAAGCAATTTATATACGAAAAAAAAAATTATTATATTTTTTTTAGGTAAAAATTTCCGTATTGCAATTTACTTATATAACCGAACCCCTAAATATATATTTAATTAGCTAACGTTATATGAACGTTTTTATATTTACCAAATATATAAAAAAAGGATAATAATTACCGACCAAAAACTTTATTTAAATTATTTCCGAATTTATAATTATAAAGTTTATACCTTAATAAAAAACGTATAACGTAAATAAAATAAAAAGCGAAATTTTAATTTAAAAGTTTAAATTAATTATTTTATAAAGTACCAGTTATAAAATATTTACCGTATATAAAATCTTTTAACGAATAAAATAATAACGATTTATACCGTTATTTTTAACGAAAAAATTTTTTTTTAATAATAACTTAAACGATTTTAAAAATAACCTTTTTAAGGTAACCAAAACAAATTACGTTACCTATTTAATAAAGTCGAATACTTAAAAGGTTTACGTTTCGAATTTAAATTTACGGTTTATAAAAAAAAATAAAAAAATTATACAGCTATTAAAAATAAATTCGGATAACGTCGTTAAAAACGAAAACGTAATAAATTCGAATAAAATAAAAAAACTTTTTAAAAAATTTAATTTAAATAAATTTAATTAACTTTATATAAATGTTTATTTCGCTTTTTATCCAACGCCCGATTTTATTTTGCCGTATTTTACTACCTTATTAATTATTATTATTCGAATTACCGCAATTTTAAAAAAAAATTATAAGTATTATCTTTAAAAAATGTAAAAATATCGATAAAATCTTTAATTCCGGAATTATATACCGTACCTCGAACTAAAAGGCCACGTTTATTATAAAATACCTAAATTCGGTAATAAGGTTAAAATACGAAAAGTAAGTAAATAAGGTATAAACTGCCCGGATAATAAACCGTCCGAATCGTTATTTTAATAGTATAAAAGTAAAAGCTTAAATTAATATTTTCGAATATAATTAAATTAAGCGTTTATTATAAACAAAAAAAGATTTTATCGAAAATATCTTTTATTAACTTTTAAAACCTATAAAGAATTATAAAATTATTTTATAAAAATTAAATTTCGAAAAGTAAAAAAAAATTATTTAAATAATTATAAATAAATAAATTCGTAAATAAAATATAACCGCAAAAAGGTTAACTGAAAATAATTATTTAATTATATATAAATATACGTTTACAAATTTGATAAATATAATAACTTTTTAAAATATAAAATACGGTTAATAATACGAAAATATTTATACCTTTATTTTTATTAAAAAGTTTTTCCGAATTTTTATTATTATAATTATACGATTCGATTTAAAATTAATATAATATAACGTAATTAATACTTTCGTTAATATAAAATTAAATAAAAAAATTTATATAAAAATATTATTAAGATACCGGAAACCGGGAATTGTTTTACGCTTATTTAAAACTTTATACGGATTAAAAAAATTTCCCTTATTTTAATAAAAAAATTATCGAAAACGTTTACTTAATTAAATTTTACCTTTATTTTTTACGAACCGTATTATTTCGTATAAAATAATATTTTTGTATTTTTTTACGTTAACGATATCGTTATTATTTATAAAAAAGAATGCAAAAAAAATAATTAACGTAATAATTAATTAACTTAAAATAAAGTATTAATTTATTAAAAAAAATTAACTTTAATAATTTTTAAAAATTAAAATTATCCGAAACCGATTAAAACGTCGAATATAATTATTATAATCGTTATATATTAATAAATTAATTAAATTAATCGAAAAAAAAAAATTTAAATTTCGATCGAATCGATATTTTTATAAAAAACAAAAAATTATTTTTTAATTAAAAAATCGCGTTTAATTATTTTATTAAAATATATTAAAAAAATCGGCTTAATATTATACGCCGTAATTATTATTCGTCCGGATATAATTTTTATAACTTTTAAATTAATAAAATTTAATATAAATCCGAGCCCAAAATATTATATAAAAATAAACCGATTTATTCGATACTTTTTCGAAACGAAATATTACGTTTTAAAATATAACGAAATAAATACTTTCGAAATAATTAATAACGTTTTCTTTACAGATAATTCGATTAACCAAAAAAGTTCCTAAATTTACGTAATACGTTTATTCGGTAATATTATCGGATAATACGTTAATAAATAAAATATAATAATTATTTTTATAATAAAAGCAAAATTATTAATATTTATTTAAACCGCGAAAAAGGTTATATACGTATTACGATTAATTAAAAAGTTTAAAATTTAATTCGATACTTTAAATATTAATATTTAATATAATAATAAGCAAATTATTAAACTTATTTATATAAATATTGCTTAACTTTAAACAAAATTAAAATATATAAATATTTATAATTATTAATTACGATAAAAAATAATTCGAAAAAAAATCGAAACAATATATATTTTTACAAACGATATAATTATAAATAAATTAATAAAAATCTTTCTTATTACGTTTTTCGGATAATTTACTTAACAGTTAAGGTTAACGAATATTAAAAAAAGGATACAAAAACGTCGGGTTCGAAAATTATTTAATAAGGATTTGCAAAAATTCAAAAATAACTTTAATTAATCGATATTCTATATCCAGGACCTGCTATCAAGAAAGTAACCCCTAAGGGGGTGTATCAAATAACTATTAATATTAAGGGTTCTAAGATAAAACGTTACGGAAATTACCTGTAGCTTAGATGGGCATTACACAAGCCACATCTACAAGTAATAAGCCCCGACCGACACGGTCCAAGGACTCGATAATCAATATAACAACAACCTTTATAACCCCAATACTGAATACACGCTTGTATCTAACAAAACTAAAAAGGTTAGTATCAGACACCTTATTACATTTACAACTGTTTTATTGCCACTCTTTCAAGTCGTCAGCCCTTTAGCTTCGGTAATCTTTAATAATTTAAGACCCTAATATTATACATTAACGCATCTATAACTAACAAGGTAGATATTAACTAATTTAACTAACTAAATTCCTAACCTTGGTTGTTGGAAGAATTCTAAGGGGTTTGCTTTATTTAGACTGAATTTCGAAATTTCGTTCCGATGTTATTCCCGGTCAGCTGACCTCTTTCTGATTATGTAATTTCACGACCTTTGCTAGCTGACATAAAGTTGGTATTGTAGGCTCGCTACCATGCTTGGCATACACGCCTTCGGTCCAAAAGTAGATGCGACGTACCGTACCTGAAATGCCGCCTCACCTTCCCGCCCATCTGAATGCGGGAGTGCTTCCGGCAGGCCGGGGGACGGGCCTTTTACCCTTTCTAGTCCGATGCCTCAATCGTTCCCTTCCGGAGCCACTGTCTCCGAATTGAAATACGCGGCGCATAAACCAAGCGCGAACATTTGTAGCACTTGATATACCACTCAGAAGTGGCAACGCTGCGAGCTGCTCCCCTGCAGCAACTAAGACATAATTCGAGCATCCCGATTTTTTCAGGATTCCTTTGGTTTCACTGCCGACTTCCACTGCCGGTTACTTTACCGCTGGTACTCTCCGTGCCGACTCCCACTACTGGTTACTTTACGGGTGGTCCTCTCCGTGCCGACGCCCACTACCGGTTACTCTACGGGCGGTGCTCTCCGTGCCGACTCTTATTGCCGATGCTTCACGGAGCCCTCATCATCTTCCCACGCATCTCAGTGTAGCTCGCCGGAAAGCGCTATAAAAATGGAAGTTCCAGCTCATTGTATTTATTATCACGACCCTCTAGCACCGTGTTAGTCATCTGTGTTCTGTGCTCCAGCTACATCGCTCACGACATCTATTACACACCATGTTGTTCCGAACCTTTCTTAGCCTCGCCGTCGCAGCAGGCACCGGCCTGTGCGCGTCCCTGCAACAGGTCCAGGACTGGGGGAGTAATCCTACCAATATCCAGATGTACATATACGTGCCCGACAGACGCGCCACAAACCCAGCCATTATCGTAGCGGTCAGTATTACAGCTCAGCGTGCTAGCGCTATAAGATACTAACGCGCCAGTTCAGCTGCACCCATGCGGCGGGACGGGTCAGCAGTGGTTCAGGGGCACCAGGCTGCCCTCCTACGCCGACTCGAATGGGTTCATACTCATCTACCCGAGCACGCCTAACATGAGCAATTGCTGGGACGTGCATAATCCGGCTAGTCTGACGCATGGCGCAGGCGGCGACGCGGGCGGTATCGTCGCCATGGTTAACTACGCCTTGCAGACGTACAACGGTGATCCGGCCAAGGTTTATGTCATGGGCTCTTCGTCAGGTGCCATGATGACCAACGTCCTCGCCGGTTCCTATCCGGACGTCTTCGAAGCCGGCGCCGCATACTCTGGTACCGCCCATGCGTGCTTCGCCGGCGCACCGGGTGCCACCCCCTTCGCGCCCAACCAGACGTGTGCTCAGGGACTCCAGCACACTCCCCAGGAATGGGGTAACTTTGTCCGCAACTCGTATCCGGGCTATAGCAGCCGCAGACCGCGCATGCAGATCTGGCATGGCCTGGCTGACACCCTGGTCCGCCCCCAGTGTGCGCAAGAGGCGCTGAAGCAGTGGTCCAACGTCCTAAATGTGCAGTGGACGAGGAACGTGACGGGGGTTCCGTCGTCGGCGTACACTCAGATCATCTACGGGGATGGCACGCAGCTTCAGGGATACCTCGGACAAGGTGTGGGACACACGGCTCCCGTGAACGAGGATTTGATGTTGCGCTTTTTCGGCCTTATTAGCTAGGCGTCGCAACATGCAGGAGTACGGAGGTGAAAAGAAGGAGCGAGTTTGGGAGTAGTATATATCTGAACAGCAGCAATCCCTGGTGTATTTTAGCCATGTTTTATGTGCCAAGGATTTAAAACCGTGACAGAATCCTACTGGTCCGGCCGCGGTGGCTGGGACCTCGACTGGTATCTGACCGATGCCTAGGGAGTAACTGAGAGCGAAGGCTATCGGCCTGATAGGCTTGGATTCATCCCCATTCTCTAGCTTTACCATTACCATAGCTTTTAATAGTAGGACTATTTGCGGGTAATAAACTCGTCGTACGGATTGATTTAAAAGGTTTTAGAAGGTAGGGGAAATTGACTAATTAATTAAAACCTACTCGGATATGCCCGCTCTTTTAATACGCATCTACGCCCGGTAAACTCCGATGAAGTTACTTCGACCACTGGATATAAACTAGTTTTCGTGCGCCGAACTAATTAAAGCTCTCTAGCCACCGCTCTCTAAAGCCCAGACTATCCATATCAGTTTACACGTTTCACACTCTATGAAACCTTTCCCCGCGATCAGCCTAACTGTGACAGTAGTAGTGACCGTTGCAGTGATAATGACAGTGGTCGCACCTCCTCCTCCTCCTCCATCTCCACCACTTTACCTCCTCCTCCGCTCCCTCCTCTATTCTCATCGCCACCATTATTAGCTTCCCCACCTGGCCCTAACAAGGAACAAGGGGGCTCTCTTGCTCGTTGATTTTATCTTCTTCTCCTTCTGCGCCTGAGCCATAGTTGTTGTTCTGATGATGGGCTCCGCCATCCCACACGTCACTTGTAGTAGTGTTTCAATGCGACCACGTTGTCATCCTTATCTAGTTTGAACGTGGAATAGTGTAGCGTTGGATCGTTGCAGTTAAAATCTAATGGCCTGTAATTCGTAGCCAGGTAGCTGGTTCGCTTGTATGGCTGGTTTGCTTGTGGGATACGTTAAGTTATCGCTACAGCTACTTTTGTTACATCAAGGTTCTCCCACATGCCCATGGACAATTTTATGGACCTATAGACTCGCCTTCGTATTAGATCGCTCCTAACCCAACGCTAAGTACTTCTTTTCCTGAATAGTTCTCTTCCAAGTCCCCCCTTTTGCAAATTCATCTGTGCTCATCACATCGTTACAACCTATACACCAATCCCGTCCCGGCACTAACCTCGTCCCTACAGAGTGCCTCCCAACCTTTCCCTAGAGCCTTCAGCCCCTCACCCCACTTCAGGCTCACGCCCGGAATCCCCCCTTGGGCCTTGAATTCATCGAACTTCTTATAAAATTCCTCAAGATATGCATCTCCGCCGACTTCAATCCCTTTCTCCCGGAGGTAACTCGTATTGACCTGGATGGTCTCGGGGTTCGCTGCAAATCGCGCTCTAATATCCTCAATCGATTGCACCTTTACCTCCCCGCCTACAGACATAAACGTGTAGGAGTGGGGAGAGCTAAGGGTAGAAAGGGTGGCTTTCCAGGTCTCGCGGGCGCCTTCGCGGGCACCGAAGTCGATAAGGACGGTACGGTTAGGTTTGCCCTTCGAGATAGCGTCTTTTGTAATCTTGTCGTTGGAGTAGAGGATGACTTGGTCGTAAAAGCCGCTTGCCACGGTTGTTGCTCTGGACGCGGACGAACACACACCAATAACTGTTCTGGGTTGGTGTTCCGCTGGCCTGTTATGCCGAACTTGGTGTGCGAATGCTAGTGCTGTTTTACCGCTAGCCGAGAGCACAATAACAGTTGCGTCTTTGAGAGACGCATCTTCTGCAGTCCATTCTCCCTTTCCAGATGGATGGATCCGAAGTTCGTCCTTCCAAGCAAAACAGCAGAGGTTGAGATTGTAGCCCGCAACGAAGAGGGCCTGCATCAAAGCATCCCAGCCTAAGAAATCCAGTGTCTTGGTTTTCTCAAGTTCAGCGAGTGGAGCACAGATCTGATAGCGATTATAGATTTCCCAAAGATGCTGGCGGTGCTCGCTCGATACGAAGATTTGGTCCTTCAATCCCGTATGCTCGATGCGGACATCCTCAGGGAGATTAGAAGTAGGGAGGTAGCCGTACACTGTGGTGCCGACAGGGATGTCCAGGACTGTGCTCTCGATTATTTCGGCGTAGCCCCAGGCCGAGATGCGACCGTACGTTGAGCGGTCGTTGTATGGGGCGGGCGTGTTCTTGGGTTGCGGGTAGACGTCCCACCACCCTGCTAAATCGCCCAGACGTGCGTAACCGAGATTGTTTGTTGTGAGACCGAGGATCTTAGATTGGAGACGGAGAGATGAAGGGGCAAGAACGGGGAGAGGGTGAGATGGAAGAGTAACGAGGCGGTGATTCGAGTAGTCCGCCTTGTCGAGAATATGAAGGATTCGGGGAGAGGCCATAGTGAATTGGGAGCTGTAATCGGGGCAAAGATAGGGGCGATTGCGGCAAAGAGATCTGGCAACTAAATGGCCCTTTTATAGCTAACTGTGCACCAAGGCACCAGATAGGCGGCGGCCAAGGAAAATCAGCCATGACTCATGATAATGGCATCGCATATTTGTCAGCTGGCATCTTGTGGCAGGCAACAGCTGTTGCACTGCATTAGCGCTTACCATAAAGTTATGATAGTGGTATTGGGGGCGGACGGTGGGTGGTATGAATGCTATGGCTTCATCCGTTCGGTGCTGACTCTCGAGCCTCGAACCCCGAGTGAGTGCTTCGGCCTCATGCTTGGGCTCGCCTAGAAAAGGACACCGGTCGCCACCCCCAGATACAGTTCCTGTCGTTACTAGGCTGACCAGATCGGCAAACCGGCATCTCCATTAGTAAATGCATTCACCCAATCGCACCTTATTAATCTATACCTAGGAGAGAGCGAATTGTTTCACGATATCTGCGCTCTCACGTCGCCCAGAACTTGGGAAATACACGCTTACTGGGCACATCATTTCCTTCTACAAACTATCCGGAAGCAAAGCATCCTTCATCAAATCGTTTGCCAGACATTCAGACCGTAATAAAATGGCCAACGGTCCCTTGTTTTCAGCTCGTTCATGTCCCGGCATCAAGTTTGACGCATCATTACTACAAATCGCTGGACGGTCCGCTCCGTCGCTTGGAGGATGTGTGATTCTGTAGCTTGTCGCTACTTGGATCTGGTAGCAGCTCTGTCTTCAGCAGTCTTACTTCTTAAGAATACTGTTGAGAGCCTCTTTAAACTGATGGCGTTCGCCGTTATACTACGCCTTAGGCCCGTTGACTGCAGCCCATCGGGCCATGTGTGGCTGGTTCAAGAACCCTGTTGACCCTAGGTTTGATGTTCCACATGTGGTATATGATGAATGCACAAAGACGGCCTGACAGAGTTGTTGTATCCGTTCCCACATGCAATTGGACTCCAAGATCGCTGCCCGTGGGCGGCTGGATAGCTCACGGAAGCGCGAGTTGAACTTTACAAGGCCATGTCATAAAGAATAAAGAACCTTTTGAAAGTCTGGGAAGAATTACGGCACGGTTTACGGTTTGTATCACCCTTTTGACTGTCAGATAACTGTTGGATATCAGGGGTTCTAAGATAGACAGGACGCCACGGAGATTACCTGTGGCTCAAGGGAAGGACTACACCAGCCACATCCAAAAGTATAAGCCCTGACCGACGCGGTCCAAGGACTCTATGATCAATACAACAACTACTACTGTTTTGACCCCAATACTGAATACACGCTTGTGTCACAATAAGCAACACTCCGGTAAGGACCCAGAAAACGAAAGTTTTGCGTTAGAATAAGGCCAAAGAAACTTGCGGGCTTTAATTATGTGGGGTTTCCTGTTTTGGGGTGGGCCACCGGGAAATACCAAAATGCGGGGAATACGCCTGCTAAATTGGGCCCAGAAAAGTCGTGGGTATGACTTGTATAGGCGGACCCGATTTTCTAGCACCAACCCCAGGAATACAACTTTGTCATATTATTTAACCCTATAATTCCTGGGTGCGGATTTGGTACAGAAGCCGATTATCTGTGTGGGCCCCCGCATGATTAATTGCGCTTACCTTATCCGCACCCACTAATCATTTAGGCGTTGTGTTCCGATTAACGACCTACCAAACCGGGATCTCCAAAGCTTAAAATACGCCGCTAAACTGGCACGGAAAAGTTGTGGGTATAAAATTTGTACTGTATGGGCGGACTCGGTTTTCCGGCCCCACTCCCAGGCAAGCGACTTTGTTATATAATTTAGCCCCGCATAATACCTGCCTGCAGCCTTAGTAGGGGGCCCGAATACCTGGGTGCACCTCCGGATAGTTGATTGCACCGCACCCACCAATTACTTGGGCCTCCCGTTCCTATCAGCGACCCACCAAACCGGGATTTTCTGGTTGCCGCTTTATATTTTGTAGCCGACAGAAAGCAGTATGTGGATTTCTGCTTATTCGAATGCAGAGTTCTGACTATGTACCGAATGGCCGAAGAAGAGCAGTTTTGAAAAGCCGGCTGCTAATGGCGGAAAGGCACGCTGCGTTGTCATACGGAGGAGTAACTGGAGACGACGGCGACGGCCTTGAGAACCTATTCCCAGCTGACCTACATCTCCGTACACCTATCTTTCGATCTTTCGAACAGCTTTACGTGCCGTATTTATGAGACCCTGACATCACACACTGAAGCATATATGGCTGAATGAATAAGATATTATCTGGCTGACCTTCTAAGAGGTCCTGTCTAGAAAGAGAGGTTGTGAGACCTCCTTATATACACAGAAAACAACTGTATCTGAGAGACATCGAGACCGGGCCTTCGAACAACGCATCCCAATAGTAGCAACGCTAGCTAAGCCACGATGCAGCTAACAGATCTAGACCTCAGTAGGGTTTGACACACCCCCCCAGCTGTTAGGAACTAACAGCTGAAGCTTTTACGATACTAAATAGCTGCCCAAAAAGGAAAAAATTATGGTGGTTAAAAAATTTAATTAAAAATTCGGGGTAACCTTCGTTTTCAGATAAAACCGAAAGCCACGAAAACTTTTAATAGGATTCGAACCCATACTTTTAGGTATTATAATTTATTATTATATTATTAAATTACAAAAACTTTGTTAAAAAGGTAACTTATTAATACGATAAAATAAATTTAAAATCCGGAAATAAAAAAGGTATAAGAAAAGTAAATAATTAAAAGGAAATAAAAATAATAGTTCTTATTGTTATAAGGTAATAAAATTACTGTAATAAAGCTTTTTTTAAGCTTTTTCGATCTTTAAAGCGACGTTTTAAAAATTTAATAATTTAATAAATTTTTAATATTTTTAAAGCTTAAGTAACTTAATAAAATTATTTACAATTATTACCGTAATAAATGTTTATTTAATATTAATCTTTTTCGTAACGAAAGTTTCGCGGAATTAATAGTTATAAATATTAACGTACTTTAATTTTATAATTAATCGTATAGCTTTTTTAATAACGAACCGTATCGTTTATTTATTATTTACCTAAATAATTAGCTTTTTATTTAACTTTAAATTTATAACCTTAAAAAGCTTTTGTATAAAGATAACTTTTTTAATAGTTTAAAAAAGGGTTAATAATTTTGTTTCCGTACTTAAAGTAATAATTATATCTCGCTTATTAACTTTTTAAACGATAAAATTACCGAAAAATAATATTACGAATTTTTAAAAATTTTTACGGTTAAAATTATTTGCAAAAGATACGTTATTAATATATAATAGCAATCGTAAAATTAAATCGTCGTTACCGCCGTACTATATAACGAAATAACGTATATAATATTCGTAAAGTAAGATCTTAATAAATATTTCGTAATAAATAGGGCCTGGATTCCTGCTATATTATAATAAATAAAAAGCAGCTTTAGCTATATCTAGGCGAATAATAACAATATTATATATTAAGCTGCCGATTCTTTCGAAATATTCTTTTTTCGAAACTATAAACGTTTTATTTTTATATTTTTCCAGGTCCTTTTATTTAAAGATTTTGGTATAATATTTCTTAGCTTCGAAAAAATTAAATCGTATATATATTTTCTTCCAATAAATATTCTATATAAACTACAGCTTTTTAACTTAACAATTACGGATAATACGTATTTTTAAGAATTATTATAATTTCCTAAGGTCGACGATGTAAAAACGTTACGTTAATTTTGTAAGAAATTTTTTTGGGCGTACTATATTTCGAATCCTATATATTATAAATATGTTATTAACGTAAAAAAATATCGTTAACCAGCCGTTAGTTATAATATATAAGTTATTTAGAATTAGTTTTAAACTTAAATTTATTAAGTTTAAAGATAAATTTTATTACCACAAAAATAATAATCGTTTTAAGTTATATAAAATTTTTAAAAGTTTTAAATAAAAATCCGGATATACGAATTCTTATAAGAAACGTACGTATATTAATTTATCGATATAATTATATAAAAACGCGTTAATAACGTCTAGTTAATAAAGCTTAAGGCTAAATCGGGTTATAATAATTATTAATATATAAAATAACCTTTTTATAAATATAAATACGTAAACGTTAAATTTTTTTAAAGATTAAAAATCGTTACGGATAATAATTTTAACCTTAAACTTTTAAAATATTCCGTTTTTATTAAATTTGTAAGTAAATATTTATATTAACGGAAAAATAACGTTAAAATTTACGTTATCGATTATGTTTTGGATAGGGATAATTTTAATTAATTACTTTATCCGATATATCTAATTTTATTCTTTTTGCGTAATTACTTTTTATTTATTAACGTACTTATATTATATAACTTTTTATTAATTTTTGGGCGTAAGAAAAAAAATTTTATAATAAAGTTATTCCGGTTTAATTACGGCCGAAAAAATAACGTTAAAAACGGTTAAATATATATTACGTTTTTCGAAATCCAATTTATAATTTATGTTAATTAAAAGTATCTTTTTTTTCCGTCCGTTTTTAGTTTTAAACCTAAAAATCGTTAAAGGATTTAAAAAAATTATTTCGGTATAACGTTATTATAACTAAAAAGAACTCGACGATATATTCTAAACCTTATTCAGTAACGTTTCGTAGGATTATTAATAACTTATATCTTTAAAGTTTAAAGTAATTTCCGGTATAAATAAACTTTATTAAGGATTTTCGTATTTCGAATCGTTTATTTTTTTTTAGGAATAAACGGGGGTATTTTTGAAGTTGTTATTAATAACTGAATTAAGGGATTTTTCGTCCGAATCGTAATTCTCAATAACCTTTACTCTTTTAATTTTTTAACTAAAATAATCCCTAATTATTACGATTATATTATATATAAATTCTTTTTTTTCGATAAAAAAAACCTTATATTGCCGTACTTTATATTGCCGTATTATTTATTCCTTTAATAACGTTTATATCCAAAAAGTTATTACTAAATATAATCCTTAAAGTTCTTAAAAAGGTCGTTACTTTAGGTAAGATAAAAATGTTATCGATTTAATCGTTTAATTTTACGATTTCGAACGACAATTTTTATAATTAATTATTTGGATACTTTTTTGTTTTATTAAAAATAACGTTATAAACGGTAATAATACGTTGTTACGAAAAAGTTTATATCCGATATATATTATTAATAACGTATCCGATAAAATAACCGATATACGTTTTAAGGTTTATTTTTTTCAGGCGTTTTATTTTTTAACGGATTATTTTTATACATATATAAATTTTTAATCCGAATAGGATAACGTTTATAACGTTCTCTTTTAAACCTTTTTCGGAAATAGATATTTTATCCCTTTTAATTATTTATTCGTTAAAGATTTAAATAAATATGTTTTAACTTAAGGCCTTAATAAATATACGGTTAGTAATATATATAATTATTTTAATAACTTTAAGCTATAAATTAAAAAAGAGGTTATTATTAATTATTAGGTAACGTATTTTCGTAATAATTACGTTTCTGGCGTATTTTTAAATATTTACGGGCTTTTTAATATAAGGTGGCAAAATTTTATATAATATTTTTATATTTAAAAATTATTTACAAAATTTCCGTCCGAAAAAAGTTTCTCCGTTTAATACGATCGTTTTAATTTTAATATATTATTATCTTTCGAAAAAAATTATTACGTTTATTAAGGTTATAAACGTATATTTCTTACGCTTTATAATATAACTAATCTTAGTTCCGATAATAAGATAAATAATAATTAACGCTTTCGTACGTTTATTAAAAATATTATTAAATTCGAAAAGGTTAATATATATCGTAATAAAAAGCTTACGTTCCTTAATTTATGGTTTTCGTAAAACCTTTTTTCGGGCTTTTATAATGGCACAATCTTAATAGTCGATCTTCGACGGCAGCTAAATTTTTGCTTCGGTAACTGCTTGTACCACCTTTTTTAAAGCTTTAGGGCCTAGATGGGCAAGTCTTCGGTGCTATAACGTGACGTCTCTTTTTAAAAGCTTTAAAAAACTACGAGAATTGTTTTCGTATAACTTTTTTTAAGCTAATTTCGACGGAAGGAACTTTTCGACTAAAGGGTCCGTTACGAAGTCCTTATCCTTACTCTCGAAGATAACCTTATCTTTAAGGTCGCTTTCGTCCTCCGGGATAATGGCGTCGTCTGGGATAATGGCGTTGTCCGGGACAGTAACGTCGTCCGGGATAGTGGCGTCGTCCGGGACAATAACATCGGGTTTTTCGGTTACTATAAAAGCTGCTAAAGGGATAACATTATCGTCGTCATTCTCCGGGGTTACCTTAACGTAATATATAACGGGCTAACGTTCGATTTATTTAATCTTCGCCATATATATTTTTAACGTCTTCGATTTTTTATAATATACGACGTTAATCTTATAATTTTAATAAATACTAGCTTATTAAAATAACTTATACGAAACTAAGTTAATATACATTTTAAAAATATATAAATAATTTTTTAAGGAAAATAAAATAATCTTATTATTTAAAGTAATAAGCGCAATTCTTTACGTTTTTTCGTTTAAAATCTTTAAATATTTCCTTTTAGTTAAAAACCTTCCGCTTATTATAAAAAGGTATAAATTAATAAAATTAATTTTCCGGTTGCCGACGTAAAAATCTAAATATATATCCAATAACGTAAATTTTTTAAAATTATATCCGGTAATAACGTTATTAATTTAAAACTTTATAAAAGATAAAAAAAATCTTATAACGAAAAATATAAAAACTAATTAAAAAATTAATAATTTCGAATTTTCTTTTACGTACTTAATAACTTCTTTTAAATTTTTAGTATTATTTGCAATATATTTATTTACTTACTTTTTAATCTTAAAATCCTTTATCCAGCCATTAAGCCTAACCTTTAAACAAATATAAAAATATTTTTTAAAAATATAAATAACATTGCAAAAATACTGTCGGTTAAAATAGTCATAACGGTTATTATTTCGGTTATTATTAATATCCGGAAAATTTTAAAAAAATCCCGTTTAATTAAAAATCTTTCCGTTAAAAATAATACCGAACGGTTTTTATATCATTTATTCGGTAATAATACCTTAAACTTTCCATAATTTTATATAACTTCGAGAATACTTTATAAACTTTTATATTATCGGTAATTCGGTAACGTTTTTACTATTAAACATAATTATTTTAATAATAACGGTTTAAATAATAACGAAAACAAATAAAAAAACGCTTATAACTTTCAAAAAATTAAAATACCCGTAAAAACCAATAATAATTAAAATTTAAAACTTTTCGGCTTTAATATAAGCTTTTTAATATTTAAAAAGCTATACGTCCATTTAAATATTACTTATTTTTAACGTTTTCTTATATCGAACGTTAATTTCGTAAATCCGAACGTTATTATTAAATTTAAACTTACTTTTTAAAGCTAATAATTTATTTCAAAATATAACCTTTTTCCAATATATTTAATAATAATTAAGATAAATAAATTAATTTAAAAACGTATTAACTTTAACAAATATCTTTTTTTAAATAACGAAAAAACTTTATTTTTAATTATAAATCTTTATTACCTTTTAAAATTTCTTATTTACGTTTAATTTTATATTAAAATTATTAAAAATAATTAAATTAAAAACCTTAAAGTTAAAAAAAATAAATCTTTTTAATAACGGTAATAATTCGACCGCGTTAAAGTTAATATATTTTTATAACAAGTTTACCTTAAAGCTAATATAAAATTCGAAAATATTATATTTTTTAAAAATCCCCTTTTTAAAAAAAACGTTTTAAAATATTTTAACGAAAATTCGTTAAAGTTTATAAACGGGAAAAAAGTTATAACTTTAATCGTAATACGGAAAAAATAAATAGGTTAAAATAATAAAAATAATGGTTAAAAATCCTTTATAAAAGGCGGCAATAGGTTATAAAGTTATTACGGGAATAACGGCAAGGTTCCGAATAACCTTAAAAACGACGTATGTAACGTATAAAAGAAGTATATTAAAGCATAACTAAAAAGAAATACGGATCGGGCTTATAACTATAAAACCCTGATATCATATACTAAAGCATATGGCTAAATAAATAAGATATTATCTAGTTGACCTTCTAAGAGGTCCTGTTTAGAGAGAGAGGTTGTAAGACCTCCTTATATATACAGAAAACAACTGTATCTGAGAGATATCGAGACCGGGCCTTCGAATAACGCATCCCAATAGTAGCAACGCTAGCTAAGCCACGATGCAGCTAACAGACCTAGACCTCAGTAGGGTCTGACAGTATTTTAAACAGAGCTCCGGGCACCGCTGATAGGAGGTGCCCGCATCATCCTATGCCATGTTGCTTAGTCCTGGGACTAGTTTCTATTCAGCAAGGGTCTTAAAGGTCTCGACGGAGTTGCAGAACTGGGATGCTGATAATGCCTTATGCCGAATGGGCAATCGCTGCTTAACCCCCACATTCCCAGGTTACGGGAGCGCCTGCTTACTAGACTGGTAGACCACTCGCTTAGTGCGGTATACTACGGCCATAATGGCGATATAGGCCGATTATTCTCCCGATCTCTACAGTCAAACTCGCCTGAAACCGCGTCGTTTAGGCATGGTACGATCCTGATCATTGTCAAGCAACATCACCTATAACTCGCTTATATCTTCGTAACTGCTAATCCGATTTAGGTACGATAGCCCCTAGCATGCAACCTTTCCACCTGTTTCATTGTTAAGCGTTTTCGGACTTCAGGAAACCAGCTGTAGCATCACCGTATACACTGTCTCCGTACCGACCCGCTCATCCTCGGCCCCCGTCAAGCTCATTACGTGGCGTCAGAGTTGAAAGCAACGCAATCCATTCCACTAAGCACCCTGGTGGAATGGATTGCAGCATATCCACAGGCCCTTAATTTTAGTGGATGGAAATAGCAATTTTCCTAAATGGATGGCCATACGGTGGACGTATGGACGTCGAAAAGTTACTTCGCTTTATTAATATTTTATATGGGAGGTTATATACTTTACCCGTTTACCGCGTTGCCCCATACCGCGTACCGCGTCGCCCCATAGCGCATCGGTTCACACTTTCGCACCGCCACAACCTGTACGTCCCAGACGCCATACTATTCGTATGGATACGCCACAGCCCACTTATTGTGGCCATTATGGCCATCGTGATAGCTTTAATGGATTGATGTCCATAATCAGCTGGGCCGGGTGGATGGATTGCACGCCAAGGTTGCGCAATCGCGTGGCCACGCAGTGGATCAGGTTGCATTGCTTTCAACTCTGCGTGGCGTTTATGAACGTGGTGACAGAAGCGTATTCTGTGCGGCGATGTCGGAGCGGTGGTGAACCGAACTCAGACCTGTGGGCGTCTATCGAAATCTAAACCGTCGCCCTTGGTTAGATACGACTTCCTAGCAATTAAACCTCGAGCTGCACACGGCTGTTGAGCTGCAGGGCAATGCCGAGCTGCAGGCTAGCACATACAACGCCCAGAACATGTTTCCTGCGCGGCGAAGTAAGGGGTCCTCGCAAGACAGCCGCTCAGTTTGGGTTTTCTAGCTTGTTCTGCGCTACGAGATCTAATAGTGTCCCACCGCAATGTGGGTGCTCACATTTTTCGGCACTATTCGGATCCGACATGCGCAAACTGGGACTGCCTTGTGGCGTCACCATCGACCTCAATGGGGCGTTCACGGACGTCAGGAATTAACGGGTACTGTCAGACCCTACTGAGGTCTAGGTCTGTTAGCTGCATCGTGGCTTAGCTAGCGTTGCTACTATTGGGATGCGTTGTTCGAAGGCCCGGTCTCGATGTCTCTCAGATACAGTTGTTTTCTGTGTATATAAGGAGGTCTCACAACCTCTCTTTCTAGACAGGACCTCTTAGAAGGTCAGCCAGATAATATCTTTTTCATTCAGCCATATATGCTTCAGTGTGTGATGTCAGGGTCTCATAGGTACGCTAATTGCAAACCTCGGATGTACTACAATTTCGCTTGTCTCCGCTTTGGAAAGGTCCGACTTCTTAATGAATAATGACGTCGGGAGCCTAGCCGGATGTCTCCATTCGAGAATGTTGAGTGGTTATCGCGGGGGGGCATGTGTTAATATCATGGGCCTTGCTCCGTAGCGGCTACTCGGTGAGAGGTAAGATTACGCTCTGCGCAAGCCGAGTCGCCTCCCTAGTCTTAGACACCTGCACACAGGTATGCGCTGGTCATAAGTGCCCGCCGTCGCTATCATCTATATAGCGGCGCCTAAGGGATTCTTGCGTGGCCTTTTGTTAAGATTTGCGGGCTTCCGGGGGTGCACCCGGGTAATCTGTAATATCAAACATGTAATACGCCTAAATCCTCTGGGATGGGTCTCTGTTAGAGAGTGACCACGGTGGACAATGGTGGATTAATGCTGCTGTCAAAATTCCTGGATCTTAGAAAACAGCAAAAGGGAGATTCTCCCGGGTGCCACCCAGAAAACTGCTGACGCTCGTTAAAAGGGCACCCAGGTATTTCCTTGGCCTCAATTCGCTACAAACTCTAAGTTTCTGGGGCAACACCCGCAAAGAACTAGGAGCCCATTGAAATCTGGATCAGGAAATTCCCGGGTTCCTTTCAGTGGCGCTGACCGCTTTCCTGGGGTACGGCCCAGACAATCCGGATCCCCCTTTTATACGGGACCGAAAGATTTTGGGGCCCCGATATGGCGGGTGTTAGTATACCGCTAACAGGGCCCGTCATAAGGCGAACCTCTTTCTGGCCGCTTAATTAAGCCTGTTACCATCACTACATCAATTGTTGACGAAGCAGTAAATCCGGTAGTACCGAACGCAAAATTAAGACGGCCTACCTCCAGGCATGACATTCCCCTTAAGCAGGATAACGTCCAAATGACGTCCACATGTAGGCCCAGATAATCTTTCTTGAAAGAGGTGCGATAAGAACTCGGCAGTGTGGCAAATACGATGCCATATGCCATATGGAAGATACCGCATTGACCCGAACTCCAGCTGATAGCCGTGCCAACTGTCAAACATTCATCCATATCGAGTGCCGTGGATACTGTTCAGGGTCAGAAGTGGTCCCAAAAAAGATGTCACAGTTAAGCTGATCGTGGGGAAGGGTTGCATAGAGTGTGTAAAGCTGTCAGCTAGCCACTGCGCCAAAAGTTCATTTATGATAAGCTTATCTGTTACCTGATTTAGAGCCTATTAGACTATTTGACAAAGGCGTAAATGTCATAGATAGCCAGGGCTCTAGAGAGTAGTGGCTAGAAAGCTCTATATATAGTGTGGGAGCCCAGGAATAACGTTGTTGCGGGGTGCCTACAGTTCCCTGTGTCTTGATGACTAAGCAAATTACCCCTATTCTGCGACGAGAGTACTGTTTATATTGTTTCAGATGCAAACGGGTGCGGGAAGACGACGTACGCAAAGCCAGTTTGAGGGGGAAAGGGGATTTCTGGATCGCGTGGGGAGGACCTATCTAGCTTTGCCCCGAAACCATACAGGTCATAGGATCCAGCAATTCAAACCAATGGTCGCAAAGCCCGTGACCAAGTAAAAGTGCATCTTGGAGAACGTGAATGCATCCCAAGGCCCATCCTCAGCCTTCGCTGCAGCCTTAGCAAGCGCCGTGGCCACCGCCTTCGGTCCCTCTTTACTAAAATGCTGGTACCCAACCACTCATTGGGCAGCGGACTCGGTTTTTCCAGATCTCTGATGGCGCTGTCGATCTGGCGTTAGAGACTATCGTCGATGTTTTCTGCTGAGCGAGGAATACTATTACTACAAGTCTCCCATGGAACCAAAATCGACACCAGAAAACATCTAATCAAAGGAATCCTGCGTCGTTCGTTCCCAAGGGGCATTTCTCTCACTCTGTGAACACGACCGGCCTAGAGTGGGCGCAGCGCAGAAATAGTGACCAAAATAGGATAAACAGCGGGTAGTTCACTTAGAACTATAGTTAACCGTCCCAATCAGACGCTACTATAGCCCTTTGTCTTAGAAACACGACACCGCCGCTGTTTGGAGGTGGAGCTTGTCAAACGAGCATCCGGTTTTGATATCCCGCAGGAGGGACGCAATGTCCTCTTCTTAGCGAATACGTTCCCATTTGACGACAGTATCCTTGTGTTGGGACCGCAACCTGTGGGACAATGCCGCAAATGCTTCATGCGCATGGCAAAGGGCTTTATAACGCTGCTGTAGTGTAGGAACACATATATAATTATACAACGCTTGAACCAATAACAGTTCGAGCGCCCGATCTTTTGCTATAACCCAATATTTAGCTTGCCATACTTGCGCTAAATATCTAGCCATCTTCTTGGTCAGGATATCAACAGTATCCCGCGGTTAAATTGAAGAGACTGTGATACCCCTAATGCACGATTGCATAAGACAGCCTCTTTTTGCTAAACGGTGCAACAATTTACTGCTATTTAGGTTAAGAAAAGGATTGAACGGAGTAGCGCTTGGTGTGAGCCTTTCGAGAATTGATAACGCCTACCCTGCGAGCATCTCGGACTTGTTCGTTTGCACTGGTACATTATCCTCGACTCAGACCAAGAAGTTCCGGAGCGGCTCGACGGGCCACCGAACGGGCAGGAAAGGTATTAAAGAATATGCAGTACGATCGTGGCTGGGTGTGCACGTGTTTTTGGGAATGCGTGTGTGTTGGGAGCCGCGGTTGGAATATTGCTTATTTGAGGGGAAAGATTGACCGACTGTGCAATTGACCCTAAGGCACGCAAGGCGCAGTGGCTCGGCCATAATCGTTGGTCGCGTTGTCGACGGTGCCCGGTGCCACCGGCTGGCCCGGCATTGTGAACTATTGACGAGAGGGTATAACGAGCGTGTGTTGAGAAGAGGGGGGGTTTTGGTAAGAGAGCGCAGGGTTCAAATATAGGGGCATAGGCCATCTTATCTAGTTGATAGTGGTTTGGAAGGATCGAATGCTTGTCTTCTTGTCGAAATATTGGCCCGGTGCGCCACAAGGCTTATTAGCGGTAAACCAATCCTGGTCATCTATCCTAGGTCATATTAGGGCGCGGGGCCCGAAGGCGTGATTCTGATCGTGTGGAAGTCGGCAGAGAGCACGCAATTATCAGCACCGATGAGCTCAACCACTTCTCTTAGGACCCCTTTGCGGCCATTTAAATGGACGATGGGCCCATGCAAACTTGAAATCAAGTCCGCAGGTTTATTTAAACTTGCATTTGCCGCCTTCTCGTCGCCATCGCTCTGGTTGGTTATATTATTTTGCCTCTTCTGCTCCCTTCCTTCAATTAAACCAATCAGTTCCTTTGGTTAACGTCCCCCATGCTGTTTATCGCATCCTAAACTAACCTAAGACATGACTTAAGGTCTTTTCCTCTTGTTCCTTTTTAGGGATTAGCTGTACCGTTTTATTCGCCCTTTAAGGGAGAGTTAATACTGCGAACCGCTGCACGAACCCCGAAGAACCCGAGTTTCGTAAAACACGGACTTATTTGTAACCCGCACGGAATTCGGCCTGGCAGAAACACCGATGCCCAAGGACCCATCCGGGGCTTGGCATTTCTCAGATATATTCGTGCCCGGGATGATCAATGATAGCGGTCGCTGTCACAACAAGCGATCAGAGCTTACGGGTTACTTGCACGACGCTATTTAACTCAAGGCTATATGGGGCTATCATCCAGCTCGCACGCCGAGCAGATACAGATTCTCTGGAAATAATTTGGAGGCTGACTGGGACATGGGCGAGCGAGGACGAGCGAGCATCATCTGCTACTTCGTCTGACCTATCTGAATGCCATCATGGTCTCCCTCATATATCGTCGATTACAGAAGAATGCACGTCCACTGCACGACAAGATTTAACGAACCAAATGCTTATAAATCTCAGCCATTAGTGAGCATTAGTGGGGTATGGGGCCTGCCTCGCTTTTTTTTCCGTGATATCCGACGGGCACCATGCTTCCCGGGGCTACGGTTCCGCATAGGGCTTGTGTTCCGCCACGTCAGGATCACGGGGTGGACAGAGTTCGAGTGGTGGTGGCACCCTCCTCTTTCAAATCACCATGCATCCCTCACGAGCGATAAGGGTCTCGTCAACAAGACGAGCGGGGAGTCAAGCGATGCATAGTGTAGCTCGGCCGGCATTTGTGGGTTATTCATCCGTTACGCTAATGGTGTGGGCCACTTTTCATCCCTGGCTGGTTTTACAAATTCGTCTGTTACGCTATGGGCGAAGGGAGGTCGTCGCACGCTTGTCGGTCTCCGACAAAAAGGCGACCGCGTTAGCTGCCTTAGTGAGACGTTTGCTGTGCTGATGGAATCATGACATAACATAACTCCAAACACGTTTCAGCAAGAGGAGGTTTCTATAAGTATCGCCGTCATCAGTGTTCCAAGAAACCAACCGGAACGTCCACTGCATCATCAACGCTGCTCCTGTTTAAGACCGGACCCAGCACAGCAAAAAAATTATTTCCATTTCATTTGGAAGCACCTAAATCTCACTTCTCTGCAATTAGATTCAGACCGACCACGAACACATCGTTAAAATGACCGCCGACAAGAAGCCCACCCAGCCGCGCTACTGGCTTATTACATCGCCTCGAACCGCTTCGAATATGCTCGTCAAAATTCTGAACCTGGACGGGCAGGGCGTACGACCTGCGCTGCACGGCGGATACTTTTTCTTACCCGCGGCTATGAGACGCATCACGAAGCTCCACAAGCCCATCAATACATGGACGGAAGAAGAGCGCGCCGAGATGTACGAGGTTCAACAGCAGTGCTTCAATGCCCTTCAAGATTACATCGCCAAGGCGGAAGAGGAGGGCCAAACGATCTACGTCAAGGAGCACGCCATGCTTCTGAACGACCCTGTCAAAGAAAGCGAATACGCGCACGGCCATGACGTGGGCGAGTCGCAACCGCTAAGGGCGCAAGGTTTAGAGGACCATTCCCGCTCGAAGCTAAACCTCACTGCTCTGCCCGACACATTCCTAAAGACGTGGAACCCGACGTTCCTGATCCGCCATCCGGCGATGATGTTCCCGTCCTACTACCGCGCCATCCTCTCAAACATAGAGGTAGACGGCTTCAAGCGAGAGAAGAATGATCTAGCGGATTCAGAAGTGACGCTGCGGTGGATTCGCTCCCTGTACGACTTCTACGCGGCCCACTTCCCCGAGGGCAGCCCGTGGCCGCTCGTCCTCGACGCCGACGACGTAATGCAGAGCCAGGAGCTCGTCGCGCGGTACGCCGCCATGGCGGGTCTCGACCCGGAGAAGCTGCGGTTCACGTGGGAAAAGGTACCGCAGGAGGCGATCGAGAAGATGCCGGCGCATGAGAAGAGGATGCTCAGCTCTATCATGGCTAGTGAAAGGGTTGATACTAGCAAGCTAGCCGGCAACATCGATATCGCGAAGGAGGCTATCAAGTGGAGGAACGAGTTCGGCGAGGAGGCTGGAGCGAAAATGGAGAGGTGGGTCAGGGATGCGATGCCAGACTACGAATACCTGCGCTCTAAGAGGCTCAGAATACAGTGAGGACAAGGGGTTATTTATAACATCGGAACGAACCTAAGCTAGCTAGAAATAGACAATAAATAAGGTGTCACGCCCCTTTATTATACTTTAGTATCCGGAATTCACATTCTGGCTTCATCATCTTGATACGTAACTGCGTATATATTCCCTTTACGGGTTAGGCCTTCTCCAGAACTCGTTCAACTTGTTTTAGAGTTACTTACATAACGGCTAATCTACTTAAACGACTATTAAAACTAATTGTTACGGCCTAGTCCCCGGTAGCGGGACGCTCTTCCAACATGTACCGTCATGGAGTACATATACAGCTGTAAGCATCCAGTTGATTGCTGCAAATGCGATCAATCGCCAGTCTTTTGCCCTTTGGCGTAGCGGTGCAGGGTGCGCCCGTTAAACCAAGCGATCGATCTCTCTGGCGTCCGAAGTGGGCTGCCTGCCGACTTTCGCCCAGGACTGTGTATTAGCCGTTCAGGATCGTTTCCAGCTCGCAACCGCCAGCCCCTGACCCCTGGGCGTCCTCGCCGCTTCTCCGACACTCTCTGCAACATTCGCCCCGGGTCTTCTCCCCCTTCGTAAATCCCGTATTCTCCGAAAAACTCATGCCAGTTTCACGTTTTCCTTCGCGAGCCGGCCCTTTCCCAAGCAGGTGCAGATATTTGGCAAATTGCTAAGCGCTGGCAGTACACTTTCAATGGTCCTTCCCATTCAACTAACAAGGCAAATAGAACATGCCAGTTGTTCGCGTTGGAGGGTGGTAGATGGCTCGGCGTTGTGCATGGTGGAGTCTCCAAGGCCCTCGAAAGCAGAACAAATTCGTGCCGCTCGTCGTCAAGGTCCCGGACACAATTCTCCTCCTCGAAAATAAGCCCGCAGAACTGTCTATCCGATTTTACCATGCGCGTAGCTTGTATGAGACCCTGACATCACACACTGAAGCATATATGGCTGAATGAATAAGATGTTATCTGGCTGACCTTTTAAGAGGTCCTGTCTAGAAAGAGAGGTTGTGAGACCTCCTTATATACACAGAAAACAACTGTATCTGAGAGACATCGAGACCGGGCCTTCGAACAACGCATCCCAATAGTAGCAACGCTAGCTAAGCCACGATGCAGCTAACAGACCTAGACCTCAGTAGGGTCTGACAGCTTGCTGAAGTTTTCTTACTTGCAACAAGGTCGCCCCTCGCCTTATACCAGTAACTTGATCGCCCTTAACGGAGAACCCTTTTGAGCTCGCAGTTTGAACCAGGACATGGAGGACCGGTTGCTGCAGCCTCGTGTGCGTTGCCAGGCACCTTAACGTGTGAAGGTGCTCATCTCTACGGGTAGTCGACATAGATCGATATCCCTGCCTGGTCTTCGTGTTGTAGCGATGTTCGCCTTCGAGCTACGTCCATGAACGCGCCGTTGACTTCAACAAGGATCGCCTCAATCTCAGATCTCAATATCTCCGGTTGGTAAGGCAGATAGTCTTCTGTCACATGGCCGAGTCTGATACCAAGGGTCTCCCCAAAAAAGCTGATACGCCAAGTCTGATCTTGTCGTCCTTTCCATCCGGCCCATGACCAGCTCGGAAAACAGAATCCGGGTGGAAGACGTCGCTCAATATCGACGACCGGAGCCCAGAGCAAGCAGAGATCTATTATGGCCTCTGGTAATCCGGCGAGGAAATTGCTCCCAAATCCCCCTTGCATGACTGCGGCAACTCCTTCAAAGGCATTAAGAATATCTGACTTGTAAGTCATCTTCTTATCCAGGTAACGTCCCACCAACCCCTTGTAACATCTGTACCCCTCATCCCAGGTTCTCGGCCGACCAGATATCCAAGTCTCGAAAAGAGGATTCAGGTCTTGCATCGGCATCCAGGTGGGAGGACATCCGGCATCAGGAATATCGCTTTCGCTGACCGTCGTCCTCTCGCATTGGAAATAGGCTTGCCAATCCGAAAGATACAGACATCTTGTCGACAGCATTTGTTTCTGGAATGTCCAGGCCCGTTTGTTCCAAGTACACAAGTCAACCACCTGCTTTATCCGGGGAGGCTCGATTGTCAAAGAATACATCTCGCCCTCGATGTTTTCAACGGGCATGATTGGTTTTCTCGAATTTGGTACCACTCCGGAGAGACCGCTCCAGGCGTCATCACCCGACATTGCAACTATTGTCATGGCCGCGCGGCGGTAGATTTTGTCCTTAATTTTCAACTGCTGGGTCCTGTGGACAGCGTTGTCCTGGATAATACAAAGAGCGTCGCCCCAGACGTATTTCTCCCCGAGCCGCTTCGTCAGGGTAATTGCATCTCGAATCGTCCTAGGTACCTTGAACAACGTCCCTGCGGACGGAAGAGATCCAGGCCTTTGGTGGGTGAGGACATCCTTGCCCCGTGTTTTGCAAAACCTCTCGTCGCCCCAAACGTAGCTGAGCGCAAAGTACCTCAGGGAGGCATTGGCAGGCTCTAGACACTCCTCTTGGACGTTGACGAGGAAAATGTCGGAAGGGGAATGATCTGCGTCCTGCGACTCCCATTGAGAACAGGTCGCATGTTTCCCCTCGCATCCGGAGAGGCAACGCTTGATGAAATCGAGGTTCAGGAGAGCCGATGTGCGAGCTGACCGGTGGGTGGAATATGTTGTAATCCTTGCAGGCTTCCCAGTTATATGGTACCTCGTTGGTGCGAAGTGGAATCTCGTGGCTGAGGACGACGATCTCGCCCCTCGGCCTTATGTCCCCAGTGGAAGTGGGATACGTCGGGTAGATATTCGGTGGCGTGCCACCAAAATGCTGGATAAAACAAACCTCTGTAGCCGCGGTAGGATCGCTTGCTAGCCTCTTGTCGTTCGATAGCAGCTTGGCTAAAACATCGTGGCGTGTTTTTGAGTCCGGCTCTGGGCGAAAACCTCCGATCGCTCTCGACGGATTTGCCCTTGGCACATACAAGCCCTCGTACCCCGTAACAGACCTGGTCGCAGGTTGATCCCTACCATTTGTAACTCAACACCAAGATGCAGTCACAGTCAGGACCGCTCTTGAAAGGTACCCGTGTCATCCTTGACACAGGGCTTTGCCTGGGCAAGTGGGCAGCCAGAACCATTACCGCACCCCTCACCGGCATCTGCAGTCTGCGACAATCTCCAACCCAACGGCCATGAAGGTACCCTGGGGCGGACGCCGGATTCTTTAGGTCGCTATGTCAGGCACGAGGGCAGACAGCAAAGGGCGGACTTGGTCCGGGAGGCAGCACCTATACTGATGGGGATCAAGACCAAGGAACTCCTTCGTTGCCGGGATATTGACCCGAAAACCGGCCAGCCGTTCAGGGATTGCCGATGCTGTCGTCTTCTCTGCGATATCTTCGATGCCTTCTTCATCGACGAGTACATGAGCTGGGTCACGGACACACGAAACGGAATGCACCTAGACGTCGGATTAATGGTTCGAGAAGGGTCTCCTCTTATCACTGACTGCAGCGGATGCTTTACATACGACATGTCGCAGAATAGGGGTTACTTGCTTAGTCATCAATCCCCAGGGAACTGTAGACGCCCCACAACAACGTTGTTCAGGGGCTCCCACACTATATATAGAGCTTTCTAGCCACCGCTCTCGAGAGCCCGAAATATCCATGACAATTTACACTTTCCACACTCTATGAATCCTTTCCTCGCGATCAGCCTAACTGTGACACGACAAGTACATCATGTATCCCCGCGTCGACCTGGAAATGTTCTGCGAGACTCCTGAAATCCTCTCCGCCCCAGGAGCGCCGACAATGGGCTCCACAATCCCACGGGTGATGGACGCCCGCGACCCCTCCTGCATGACCTTCGCCAGGGACTGCATCCAGGATTGCCTCCAGCAACATCCGGCCTGCCGACCAACCTCTCGGACTTCTCCCCAACCCGCCTGTTATACCTGGGGACAAATGACTCGGAAATCCGACTCTGTGATAAACCCCCGGCTCCCATCGTCTGGACAGCGCTGAGCCACTGCCGGGGCGGGGAGCGACCCCCTCAAGCTCCTCACCCCCAACCTGTCTGTCCTCCAGCAATCTATCCAACATGGCTCGCTGGCCCTTACCTTCCGCAAGGCAATCCAAGTCTGCCGCTCCCTTCCATCCCCTATCTATGGATCGACTCGCTCCGCATCATTCAGAATTCCCCCGCCGACTGGGAGTTTGAGGCGTCCCAAATGCAAAACGTCTACTCGCAAGCATATCTAGTCCTAATTGCCGCCTCTTCCGCTAAACTGCAAGTTCTCTTCCTCTCCCTACGCGACGAAGAATGGGGTACCAAATCCTTCCTCTTCCAAACCCCCTCTGGCGCATCCATTCCCATTCGAGTCCGCAAGCGTCATCTATTAGCTCCGCTACTGGAGCAGGGCGCTTTCGAGCCGCCGTTTTCCAACGCGTGGGCCAATTTCAAACGCGTCGGACCCCTATATAGAAGGGGGTGGTGTTTCTAGGAATCATACCTCGCCACGCGCGCGCTGCATTTTTCTCCGGCAAGCTTGATCTAGGAATGCAAAACGCAGCGGCGGAGTCAAGATACCCCGCCGCCGTACCCTGTCCTCACGCCGGGGACGCTGGGAGAGGTAAACGACGGGCTGGAATGGCGGACGATTATCGGATCGTATATATCGCGCCAGCTCAGTTTCGGGTCTGACAAGCTGCCCGCTGTCGCTGGAATAGCTGCGGTTATGCCACAGGTGCATAAAGGAGAGTTATCTGGTGAGGTTGTAGGAGGACACGCTGCTGAAGGACTTAATGTGGTATGTCATGCGCACGGCGGACAGATCGACGACTGTGTTAACGTTTCCGAAATATCACGGAAAAGGGCCCCCTTGTAGAGCCCATTAGAGCTTCAGGGATCATTCGGGACAACGTTGATCCTTTCCGAAGCCCTACATCAGTAGATCACCCACAACTAGTGGGATCACCGTTTTCTAGCTTCCGAGATATCATCAATAACAAAATACATCCTCAAGAGCTGTGCAGCTGCTCCCTAGGAATTGTGACACGAAAGATAAGCAGAAGGTGCCAAGTTGGAGCTGGGCGAGTATTAACCACGGAGTGGTTTTGAATAACTTTGCGAGTTTTGAGCCGCTCGTAAGTGTCGCCGAAGCGAGTTGTGTGGTAAAGGGAGTAAATCCGCTTGGCGCCGTAGAGGGTGGCAGGATCGTTATTAGAGGGAGGCTACGCAGTGCAGAGTGAGGCAGGACAGCCATAAGAAGCAGCAATCCGCGTATTATTTCAAGGCGGATGGAAGGAAGAGTGCGGAGCAGTGGTTCCTTAGAGACGGCTGCTTGATGCTGGTTACTGGTGAAAACACTCGGACCGTCGGGCCGAACCTGGTTGCTTAGCGGGCGGTGCTGGAAAAAGCGAATTACGATGGTATGCGAGACTTTGCTGCTTCCGCGGCGGTGATGTGCGTTGCTCGCACAGGGTGGTGGAATTATAACTACATAGGACTGGTTGTTGCGTTGTCACAGAGCAAGACCGGGTGTGTGGAGAGGATCGGGTCTATTACGAATTTGGGAGAGACTGGTATGAGCAGGGCCGGGAATTTATGGTAACGCTGGCGTAATTTGACATGGTGTCACAGAAAAGGCCTTCCAATAAAGCCCCATTGGAGCTTCAGGATCATTCGCAACAACGTTGATCCTCTCCGAAGCTCTACTTAATCAACGGATTACCCACAACTACTTGGATCACCGTATTCCTAGCTTCATAGATATAAATATATCAGTATATCTCCTGAAGAACTGTGCAGCTGCTCCCTAGTAAGTGTGACGTTATTACAATTTTACGATCGTTTTCCGATTTAAAAAAGGTTGTTGCTATAAAGAGTTTTGCTCTCAAATGGGGGTAGGACCAAACTTTTGTCCTGTCAGTGTACCCTCTCGCGTAGCCTGCCTCTTCGCACACTTGCCACACCCCGCATTGCTACCCAACCCATCTTTTGGATGGAATAGGCGCTTTAATGAGCCCAAGGAGCTGGACAAATAGTAACGCAATTTCACCCAAGCGTACCACATCATGATTTGGGGGTCTTGGGGCCTCCCCGCCCTCTGCAGCCTAGAAATGACACGCAAGAGATTCGTCTCACGGAATGGTTAGGCGCTCGGATAAGCCTAGCGTTGGAGCGTAACCCTCACTAGGATAGGAGATATTAGTAATAGTGGCTGAACTGCAGGACGATTTCTGCGGTGTGTTCAGCAGGCAGCAAAGCCCGTTTGTCGTTTCACCTGTGCGCCGTATCGCTCCGTTGCTCGATAGCGTTGCGGTCCAAGGTCATCTGAGTGTAGCACTCAGACTAAGCCTTGGCTAGACCGGTCGATTAGGATGTGCCCCGCGATTGAACTGCCACTAGGTCTGACTGCGATAACTGCGTATTCATTTTTCTGGGTGGGCTGAGAGACTCCCTGGTGGCTGCCGTTTGTGCCCCAGTCAGGCAGTAGGTGCCGCCGAGTATATCATTATTGCTCTATTTGCCTAATTTGCTGGTAATGATACTCCCAAGCTGGTCCAGGTGGAATTTGTATGCGGACTTCGCAATATGCCATGGGTGGGCGGAGAAAAGAACCGATCGAGGAACCATCGAGCTGTTGGGCCTTTATCAGCGGCATCAGCCAGCATATATGCGTAGTGAGCTCGAGCTGGATCAGATATATCTGGAGTTCCTGGTGCCATGGCAACATAGCTCAAGTTGACGACTCTAGTGTCCATGTAAACGTCATGCATCATGTAGCCAGCAAAGTTCCCCCATCCGCCCCAGTTTATCACTGTCCGAAGAGCCCAGCAGCCGCAGCCTTCCAGCTAGAACCTACCAAGCGCCGCTCGTTTCAGATTCCAGAATATCTTGGCGTTATAGAGATGATCCAGGACAATGTAACAGATGGACGAACAGACGGACAGAGTTGTTGAGCTTGGGCTAGGCCTGAAGAGCCTATATGTTATATTATATAACCCCTTCACGTTTTCTGCCATGGTCTCCTAGAAGCCCATACATATTTGTGAATCTTTCCGATATTCATGCGCTATCTGCAGAGTCTCGTAGGGCTAGTAGTAATCCTGGCCGTTTACTTGGATGCTCGCCGTGCGCTCAGAGCAAAATGCGTCGATCCAAGGCTACTGCACAGTAGACGAAATCAACTCCATATGATTGCTACGTCTGGCTTGCTATCCACTCGTGCTCCTTTGTATGAGTATATCCGTAACTCTGGCATTGCGCACGAGATCCGTCTGTTTCGATGACAATCATGCCAACCTTTCAATGCCAACAAGCTGGAGAAAAGGTCGGACAACAACACAAGATACGTAATCAAGGCAGGTCTACATACATGTGACACGGTTATCAGGCATCGTCTTTTTTCTCTTCGCGATCCAGCGACTCGGAACGCTTGGCAACGACGACTTCCTTTTGCTGTCTGTCCACGCCCAGCCATAGGAGGTCAGGTCGGCTGTAGTGGCCGACGATGTCCAAGAAGCCCCGGGTTGCCACGACCTTGGTGAGGTCCAGATCAGCATACACGATGCCTTCCGTCACGCCAGTCCCGTCGCCGAGAGGTGCTGTCAAGCGTCGCCCATCGGGAGCAATGACGCAACTATGGCCACCACCCGGCTGCTGGCAAATGATCCCTTCCTGCGTCTTGAGCACGTCGATGCCCTTTTGCGCGCACACTGAAGTGGTGTGGAGCACGTAGGCGGTGCTCTCGATGGCATACGTCTGGGACAGGCTCTGGCACCCGTCGGCCGTCATGCTCCAGAGGCCGGGGTGGTCGGCGCCGGGCATTGGGTCGAGGGGGGGCCACATGGCGACGTGAATAACCTCGCCCAAGGAGATGGTGTGGTACTTGAGGAGCGGCTGCGTGTGCTCCCAGCAGGCCAGGCATCCCACCTTGATCTTGCCGTGCTCGGGGCCGAAGTCGACCTCGACGACATTGTTCAGGTCGGCGCCGGATCCGTCGCCAAAGACGGTGCGCTCCATGTGGGTGGGCTTGATCTTTCGCCGGTGCATAAGGACCTCGCCCTGGGGGGAGATGATGGCCGCGGAAATGTAGACGCTATGGGAGGGGCTTTGCTCGGCAAAGCCGAGGACCACAGCAATGGAGTGCTCCTTGGCGGCGGCCTTGATCAGGTCCATCGCCTGCGATTGGACTGGCAGCGCATTGTAGATGTATCGCGTCTGCAGCTCGGGATCGACCGGGCGTGCCCTATGTCACAAAAAAATAAATCAAGGTAAACTGAGGACTTGGGGGA
>QJOA01002331.1:0-31160 GCA_004155915.1 Monosporascus sp. CRB-9-2 | reverse complement strand
GATAACGGCGTCCGACCATATTTATCCTTCGAATCGGCCTCGACGCCCTCGGCCAGTAGCAGTTTGACAACGGCCTCATGCCCTCTTTCGGCGGCATACGATAACGGCGTCCGACGATGTCTGGCATCCTTCGAATCGGCCTCGACGCCCTTCGCCAGCAACAGCTTAACGATGGCCTCATGCCCTCTTTCGGCGGCCCACGACAACGGCGTCCGACCATATTCGTCATCTTTCGAATCGGCCTCGACGCCCTCGGCCAGCAGCAACTTAACGATGGTCTCATGCCCATTCGCGGCGGCCCACGACAGCGGCGTCCGACCATAACTGTCTTTCAAATCTGGTCCATTGCTACCCAGTAGAAAGCCTGCCAAGTTCTCAACTCCGAAGTATGCCGCTAAGTGTAGTCCCGTCATTTGCCGTGGAAATTCTTGGCTGTACTTTGAATGCCACGACCACCGCTTGACAGCCATCAACGCTTGGCTTGACGCCTCAACCTTAGCCTTACTCTCGAGGAAACCGAACACCTTTTGGCTTTGGGTCATGTCCTCGCGGGCATGATGTCCCCAGTTGTGTGCCGCGTAGTCGTAGAGCGGATTCGACCGCAGCCGCTCCTCAAACTCGTTATCCGATTGACAAGGCCCGCTCTCAAAGGTCTGAAAAGAAAGATACGTAGTACAAACTGTTGTAACGTAAGACTGGGCATTTGGGAACCACCGACTTTGTGTTCGTTCGAAATATTCTTGTGTTGTATAATGGATTAATCGAACAATGCTGCTTTCTTCGTCGATTGTGACTAATCCAGCGCATACCGAGAGCATATCTCCGATCTGTGGAAGATTTTCTTCGTCAAGTTCTGCTTCGCCGACTTCCACAGCCAGGGCGTACTGAAGTTCTGATATAGTCAATGGCCGTCTTGCGCAAGTAATCCATGACAGGACCTGCTTAGCAAGCTCTTCCTGGTCGGTTACCTGGCTTTCGATGCGCTCCATTGCATTTTCGTATGCGTGGTCATACGCATCCGAACCGGTGGGCAGTTTTGTTAGAGCGGCTCGAACAGCCTTGGGGGATCTCTTCCCAATCAAAGAATTGAGATGAAGCTTTGCGAGCAGAAACCTAGTCGAGTTAGCGCATTTCTGATACGATACATGAAAGCCACATACATGCCGTCGATAGCCTTGACGATCCCCGTTTTGATTTCCTCTTGCAATTCCGGATTACGACCGACGAACGATGGTAGGTGTGATATATCGCCGTCCACATATCTCCGCACGTCCTCAGCACTGGCACGGATCTCTAGTGATGTGCTCCTACTAAACATCTCCGTAATTTCCGGGATAAATCGTGAAGTCGTAAAAAGGTTTGTTCCATATTTGGCTTGCAGGCTGAAAAGCATTGATAGAAGTCTTGTTCGGCAGCCGCCGGTTGTTTGGCATTCATCGAGCGCGTCGACGACAATGAAGACTTGGGAATACAAAGCAGTCACGGACTGGAGAGCTCTTGAGATTTCGTCGAATGATGGCCGCGTCCGTTTATCCTTGTGGCTCTCATAAAGAGATACCACGCTCTCTGGTAGAGGAGATCGGCCCTGAGCCAGCTGCTTCAGCAGACTCCTGAGTAGATCTTCGGCTTTCTGGTCGTCTTGTTGCCGGAAGTTGCAATAGAGATATGCGACACCGATATTCCTGTTATTTTCGAAGCGAGCCATGAGGTTTTCGACCACGATCGATGTAAGGATCGTCTTTCCAGCGCCGGGAATGCCTGGGCAGAACAGTGTTTGCTTGTCGTCCTTCAGCCAATCCTGGTATTCAGCCGAATCTAGAAGCCACTGGCCAGTTCCCGGTTGTCGCCGGTTGATGATGTCGCTTTGCTGAGGAGCATAATCAATTGGGGTAATCCAATCGAGAATGGTTCGCTGCTCCAAGTTGACCCGCTGATCTCGTAGCTCTCCGGCGCAGTCCTTTAAGTCGCCTTGTGATTCCTGAATCTCCACCAAGATTGTATTCAGCTTCGTAAACTGCCCCGTATCTTCGGTCGCATTATCTTTGATCGTCTGGATCAGCTCCAGAAGGAGCTCCCTGTTCTCGCCGGAGCTTTTCTTAATCTCCCGGATCAACTGCCTGTTTCTGTCAGTCGTCCGCGATTTCTCTGCATTTAGACGACCGCACATACCGGCATTCGTTTGTCATCGCCAATTGCAGTATAGATTTTTCACGTTGCATGGCAGAAATGAGTTTTTCTACCTCCTTTTCATCGAATGGCCACTTCAACGCAGACCGCGCCTTAGCCAAGCCCTTCTTAGGTTCCAGTTTTGCCATGACAGCCTCCAAAGCAATTCCTAATCGATATAAAGGTGTGTCCGGGCCCTCGAGAGCCTTGATCTTTTCCCACCACTTAGTTCCTTCGTCCGCGTCGTCGGCATGGTCTTGGAGCTGTAGGAGGATGGACTCGCATGCGAGAATCTCTTCACGAAGCCGCCTCCGGTCTTTCACAGCGCCCGTTGCTCCAATAATGTACTTGACGACATCGGAGGAGAGTTGCAGAATGGCGATGATGCTGGCAGTCGTACTGAGTGGGTCCATCTCGTCGATATGTCAATCAGTGATGATCGAATAGGCTGTGTCTGTTAAATCGAAATACTTAGCATCAGCAAGTCATTTGCTGGAGAACGCACTCATTAGAATTGCCCGTGGAATGCGCAAACAGGGATGAACCCGTTCTGGATCTTGTCGCGAGCGCGGCAACCGTGGTGGTCGGGGAGAGAGGTTCGTCAAACTTCAGAGAGACGATGTCGCATTCCAGCCTGGTTGAGTCGAGACAGAGGGATATGGTCTGCATGCAATCATGCGTGGCAGAAGTAGCACAGCCGCAGGTGCGTCTGCCACGTCGACTCGCGGACGTGGCTTTGATGAGCTAGAACCATGTTGAAAGCTGAACCAACCGAATTTTGTCGAAATTGTCAACTCGGCCAAAGAGCAGATCTTCAACTAACTGTTTCGAAAAGCGACTTTTGACGGGTTTCATCGGCCTAACTTAAACGCTTTGAAGCTCGAGATTGCGCTTGTTCTCCTTAGGTTTGGCTCCGGTTGTAGTAAACTCCGTCTTTTCTAGAGGAGCCCCCAGACGGTAATTGTTGGAGCTGTAATGAAAGAAACGGCTTATAGAGGAAAGACTCCAGTATCGCCGTCTAAACCACCAAGGAGCCGAAGGCATACGCCTAAGACCTGGCATGACGTGGCTGTTCTTCTTGGGAAAGTGACTCGCCGTATCGATGGCTAGGTGGAAGAGTTTTATGGAAAGTAGCACGTTTTCCGCTATGCCTCTCCATATCTGGGCCCCATCTCCAACAGCAAATCTTAACAAGTTGTACGATTATATAATGATCAGTACGTACTGAATATATGTTTGAATGATCTCATTCGATTTTGGAAAATATGGCATTTTACGAGTCAAGTTTTGACGATAGTGCTGGGTGCAGCTTCTTGCAGATCTCCCCGGGATAGCGCTAATAATCTCTGTCCAACGTTTACCACGGGCGAGTAGCTCTATAGGTTTAGCATTTTTCTCTGATCGCCAGAGACTTCTCGGCGGATGCTGTACAAAATCGGCCGCTGTACAGAACCGTCCCTAGGCGACATGGTGGGGCAGAGCGCATTTCTCAAAATAGATCACTGATGTCCAAAAGTCGCCGCTGATCCCTTTAGACAGATTCGTGATTCCTGGATGAGTCTCGGAAAATCTGCCAATTTTCTCCATTTTGCTGGTGCTGGCGGGATGATGTACGGAATCGGCCGGTGATTTCTCTATGAGGCTATGCTGTGGCTTACAGCACAAGCGTCCGTCTTACGCTATACGGCCCCATATTGGCCCAAAAAGAGCGGCTGCTTTCAGATTCTGGCGGGCCATTGTCAGACATCGCCTAAGCGAAATGTTGACGGGTTCCGTACGTCGTCCGCCGGCGCACGTGGAGACCGCAAGTATCCTCTTTTTAATGTCCATACTTATAACTTCGATATGAAACAGGTGAATCCAGCCTATTACGGAAACATTTAGGTTCATACAAGGGCGATGCGCAGATTAAGCAGTAAGGACGATATAAAATTATGGGAAGTTAAAGGGCAACTTCCTCGCGATGAATCTCCCAAGTGCGTACTATCGTGGGAGTATGCCAGCACGGGGGTGTGACAGCACGGAGCCCAGGCTCTGATGGCACGCTCTGGAGCCGGCACGTAGATGGGGTTGTGCCAGCACGAGGGTGTGCTAGCACGGGATTCTGCATCTTCAGGCTCATGCCCCTATTGCACGCGAACGGTGAACCTTGACATTACATGTGATATGTGGAGGATCATGGTTTACTTCTATATATATAAGCTCAAATGTAGCCTTCGGAGAGCTGGACTTGTGATATTCCATTATTTGATAACGTTGATTTTAGAAACCCTATCTCACGATTCTTAAAAGTGAAGTATGAACCTAGCGAACTGAACCTGGCAAACTGTGAGGGAGGTATTTAGACAGCCTGCTCGATTTATTAGGGGATGAAGCTGCTGCTAGCAGGCAGCCTGCAGGTGCATATCTCTTCGGTACTTAGAGCAGGCAGCTTGCTCGATGGATGTAATACGTAGGTGCGAAGAAAAATGGAAGAAGGGATGGGGGAAGGAGTTTGGAAGGGCAAAAGGGGAAAGGGGTGGGGGGTGGTGGAGTGGCCACCCGTATGTGAAATTCCCTGAAAATTTAAAAAGGGGCAGGCCTTATTAATAAATAAAAGGACAGGCAACTTAATGTGTGCAACGCGCAAATGTAGTGGACGGCGAAAAGGTGATATAATTTTCTTTTTCTCAAATTTCCCAAATCTTGTGCCCAATACACGCCCATGGACTCCTTGTCAATCGGGCAAACCCCCGCGCCCCTTTTCCCTCTCCATTCTCCTTCCCTTCAAGTCCTGATCCCCAAATAGGTATGTCGAAGCTGCCTTAAATTTCACCACCCCTTGTGAATCAAGTCCAAAACCCTTGGTAACCCATAAAGCCTACAGATTTACTGGCAAGCCACGGCCTACATATTAAGAGGCGATTCGTAGGCCAACAGGCACGGCTAGCTAGGCATCCGACGATGTCCAAGCTCAAATAGGGGCCAACTCGACACTTCCTTATTTCACCACACGAACGGGCAGAAAGAACGGTTGCTCACGACTTAGGGCGACTCGGGTTCCATAAAGGGCATACCCGTGTAATTAGTTTTGCGGTCCTACCCCAAAGTACTATGAACGCCACGAGCAGCGCCTATCCGCGGTAACTTGCATATGAACCTCCCAATAGCGCCCCGTTCGGCTTCCCATTATCCCCACGGGCGCGGCTAATTCATAGCCGGACTAGAACACACCTCCCCGAAATCGGCCTACGGATTCCGGGGTGGTGGCGGGGTTCCCGGTCCTCCCGAGGTGACGGGCGACGCGGGGCCGCGGAGGTTGATGGACCCGATCCTGGATACGATATTATTCCCCACGGCGTCGACCGCCCCGCGCGGCGAGGTCAGTGACGGTCCCTGAGGCGCCGTCTCCTGTACCTTGAACAGCTTGATCGCCGTTCCGTTCCAGACGCCCACGGTGCCCTTCGAGACCTGCATCTCGCTGGTGAACACGAAGCCCCAGACGAGCGACTCGTACCAGCCTAGCGCCAGGGGCGACCACTCGAAGGAGTGTACCCTGACCGGAGACGGCTCGATGCCGAAAAGGTCGGCCTCCTTGATGGCCCGTAACGTCTCCGCCGAGGGAGGGTCGGTTGGCAGCCCGCGGCGGTCGAGCAGCACGGTCAGTTGTTGAATGACGGTAAGGATCGTGTGCAAGGGTAATTCCGGAAGCCAGCTCTCTATCCACTGGGCCGACGGCTCAAAGACGCCAGTCGCGGATTGGCCGGCTGCCGAGTGGCCGCCGAGGCTGGTGGTGCTGTTCTGTCTCGAAAAGGTCGGGACCCCCGCCGGCATCTTGCCCCTGGCCTTCTCCGACATCCCCCTTAGCTGCGTCGGCACGGCATCTCCGACGCTGGCGACCGAAGACGCCCGGGAGGGGTTCTCGCTCGGACTCGACTGCGCGGGCGTCGGCCTCTCGTCTTGGTCACTCTCGTCCTCGTCGTCGCCGATGGCGAACGTCGTATCCTCTTCGGGCACGTCGCTCAACGTCGGCGTCTTGGGTTGCGCCACGGTGGGACTCCGTAGGCTCTCTGCCGAGCTCCGCGTAGAACTCATGTCGAACGGGTCAGAAGGCGGAGCGCCGTCCTTCCTCTGACGGTTGCGCCGCTCGATCTCCTCCTGACCGCTCTCCAGCGTAAAACTCCGCAGCGCCTCGAATCGTTTCTTATTCTTCAGAACGAGGTATACGAAGTTCGGGTTTTCTGCAAACGCGTGAGCTCATATGACATAAGTCCAAGTCCCGGTGGTCTTACGCTGATATCGATGCTCGAGGATAGCGTTCATGGATTCCAAGAGCGACCTCAAAAGATCGTGATTGCTTTCGTTTGCTAGGAGGAAGGAGGGAGAAGACATCGAGACGAAGAGCTGCATCAGCTTGGCACTGGACGTCCCGCTTATGCCCTCCAGGTAGGCGGCGATGTTGTTAACGACGGCCAAGAGCGCGGGGTATATGGCGGAGAGCTTGCCCTGGCTCGTGGAAATGAGGCTGTATATGGACTGGCGGACCATTAGCTGTGCATCGGGAATGATTCATTAGCGAAACCGCACTCACCTGTATCAGGAAGTCTGCGTATGTTCCCTTAAAATTAGGAATCCTTATCGCGAGAGGCAGGGTATCTTGGCCTTCGAATTTTTTGTTAAGATTTACCCCAAAGTTCTTCTCGACGCTCAGAGTCTGCAACAAGAAGGCGCACATGCGTACGACGCCCTGCTTCGAAGCGTCGGCCTTGTATTCGGTGGCGTAGAACAGGATGAGAATGAGGAAGTCATGCGCCCTGTCCGTGTCGATCATGAAGGACCTAAACCGCTTATTGCATTGCGTGACCTCCCAGAAGAGCATGATAGTCTCGGGCGAGAACTTGGTACCCGTTTGGGTGCCGGGTATGTACGACGAGTTAGCCTGGATAGGCTGGTTCAGTATCCGCGTCATGCCATCCACGATGAACTGGAAGTCCTGGGGGCGGTGCAACCGTCCGAGGAAATGGCGGTAGTAGTTCTTCGGGGCAGGACCGGAGACGGGTTCGGGTATGGGATAAAGGAGGACGACGAGCAGGAACTGCAGCGTGTACGTGACGAGAACCTCCTTGGGATCCTTGAAAACCAGGGCGTTGTAAGGGACGCGCCAGCTCGCGGGGTTGTATTTTAACGTCTAGATCAGAACAATCAGTCGGCCGGAGGAGTAAGAGCTAACGAGGGAACGGTGGGCTCACGGTATTTAGCAAGGAGCACAGCACAGACAGCACCACCTGTTTATCCGAACACGTGCAGATGTAGGTCAGGGCCTTGGTCCCCTTGCTCGGCAGTATGCTCGGCGACATGTACATGCTCTGACTCGCCAGAGTCAGGAGTAGCCGCAGAATCTCGCAGCGATTGTTCTCGTACTCCTTGGTGGTGGCCACGGTGGTATTGCAACCGACGCCGCTTTGCCAGATGGAATAGGTGACTTTCGGTTTGCCATGAGGCTGCTTCGGGACGGTAAGGTCGGAGAAGAAGAGCAGGTCGATGAGGGTATCGATCAGCTCTTCCGCCAAGGGCTTCGCATCCTCGAACTCCTCCGCCGGCGGCTTCGTACGCTGCTCGTCTTCTTGCGATTCGTCAAAAAGGATCTCGTTGGCTATAGCCGACCGTCTCGTCCGCTTCCTCCTCGCTCCCCAGAAGAACTTGTCCTCCCATGCTTGAAGATGGTCGACTTCGTATAGATATGGCAGGACACGGGTCAGAATCCTGATACAGTTCAAGGCATCGCGCTCCGGCGCAAGGTCGTGGTCGGGAAAAGAAGGATGGTGCCTCAAGATGAACAGGCGGGACGTCACGGCGAGAATGAGAGTCTCCAAGTTCTCGAGAGCTCTGTCGCGAGTGCGGCGGATGTCGGCGGGCGCAAAGAGGCTGAAGACATCCTCGGACGACTCTGGGAGCTCCCAAAACTACGAAGGTACGGGGTCAATACGTAAAAGTCATTGCTCGGAATCGAGGGGGAGGTAGAAGAAGAGTGAGTGCACGAACAGATGTCCAATAGGGATCGTCGGCCGGTATATGTCGCTCCTCGGAAAGCCTAAAGATGCCTTTCTTGAAGACTAACTTGGAGTCGCTGGCACCCATGTCGAAGAAGTCATGCCGTTAGTTCCTACTTATGCCGCGCAACGTATCGGTTTTTTGGTGTTTGCTCGTTATCAAATCAAGCTATGTTGGAAGTCGACGTTGACGTAGGCGTAGGCTTAGGCGCAAGGTGTGCGAGGCGTCTAGACGGACACCTTCATACACTGTAATTTCGAGCGTTGAACGATGTTTGGTACCATTGATAAGTGTCCAATTGGGGATAGGCGACTGATAAGGCCAATTCAGCTAAAGCGAAATGACGTTGCACCCTCCTCCCACTGTAACCGTGGAGAGCTAGTTACAAGTCCCTATTACCACATATGTATGTAGCAGGTCTATAGTGTGTGTATGGGCTATTTCTCTACTACTCCTATTTCGGAATCTCCTTAATAAATCAATATGAATATACCTACAATAGGTATGTAGGGTCCAGCGGACAATAACCGTGATTACATCTTATGTGTACACGTATGAGAGCTGACAGCACTTCCCCTTTGTTTGGCTACTTACGTTACTGCTCTGCCGGTAGTTACGCAAGCTACGAAGATCATCGGTGGGTATTAATTACCTAATATTCAATGCCGGGCTGTTAGACAAGTGATCTTATGTAAGTACTCATGGTCTGGGCGAACGATATTCGGTGCACTCCTCACATGCACCTCTCGAGTGGGCTCGATTCCATATCTACATACAGGACCGCGGCGTCTTTCCTATCTGTAGTATTAAAAAGTAGCGACATCGACATAGCTCTTGTAGTTGCCCACCATGGTAACTACCCGGACGAGCGCAGTGCGGATGATACGACTTACATGTCCAGGCTGAAGACCCGTAACCTTATAGTTTGTCCCCAGTCGGGAACCGCCTCAACTGTCCCTCCCCCAGGGGACCTGATGGGGCATCCAATCTCTCATGTAGAGCCGTCGATCTTGACTAAAGTCATAATGTTCTGGTAAAACTTCGGGATACGGAGTTGTTCCGGGCGGTTGTGAGATGATGCGCGGAATAGCGGCCCGGGCCCATGCTTTGATGATGCTCAGTTCGTTCGTGGGTTGCGTGCTGAGCCGACCTTTTGCCGTTGGAGCCCCTGGAGTCGCGGTATCCGGTAGCAGCAACAACAGGAACAACAGCAACAGTTATATAAAAGCTCCACAGAGTTTGGAGGGTCTTCGGGTAATTAACTTCTCTACGCATAGCAAGAGAGCCATCCCTTCCTCGTAGTCACTGCTAGACGAACTACCGTACCTACTGTACGATGTCCAACTCCCGGACCCAGGTCGTCGAGGCTCAGCCTATTCCCCTGACTGAGCTCCCCCGCCACCAACCCGCGAAGGATGTAGAGACCGCGCCCGAAGATGCTCGGTCGGGGCCAGACGTGGTCAATCGCGAACCAGAAACACCTTTCCTCAAGTTAGTGGTTGCTGGCTATTCCTTCTTCTGTGCCGGTGTCGGTATGTGTAACCTCCCTGTCTCGGGCTCAGTACTCCCGGGCTCGGTACTCCGGGGCTCGGTACTCCCGGGCTCTGCTCTTCCATGGGGCTTCCGTGAGCTGACGTCTGTGCAGTATGTCCTATGATTCCCTAGTCCCCGGGTTCGCCGCCTCCGGCTGCATTTGAGATCCGAAGTGTCTGTTTACGCTTTCGAGGATTAGATACTGAAGTACGTCTATAGAACGACGGAACCCTGGGCCCCTTGCTCCCTTACATGTTATCGTATTGGGGTATCTCGACCGGCCAAGTGGCTATTATGTGAGTATCCTCGGAGGCAAAGTACTAGGGATAGAGGTCTGAACTGGTGTAGCTATGCCACGACCTTCGCTGGGTGGTTCGTCGCCGCGGTCACCAACCCTATCCTCACGGCCCACCTAACCCTGGGCCAGCTGCTATCCGTCGGTGCCGGTTTTCAGCTGCTCTCGCAGTGTCTACGCCCTTGGAGCACGCTGCCTCTGTTCTGCGTCACTTTCTTTCTCCAGGCACTCGGGAGTAAGCAATCCCAAAAAATCTTCTTGACCCCTTTCCCCCACTGGACGATAAATCCGCTTTCCTCATGCCATTGGGACTTGGTTACGGGTTGCAATCTTCCAATATCTCGGAACCATGCGTTACTTACTTGGCTGCGAGCGAGAAGCGATGGCTGACTCCACGTGTCACAGTGGCCTACCAGGATTCCCATTCCAACACGTTCGTGAGCGGCTTGCGTAACGTCCCGCACAGGTGGCTTAGCTTCATCCATGCCTGCTACGCTCTCGGCTGCTTCGTCGGTCCCATGATAGCCACCGCGATAGCGAACAGCCCCAATTCGATGGGGATAGCCGGTTGGAAGAGAGTGTACATCGTGCTCGTAGCCATCAGCCTGGTCAACCAGGTCGGGGTTGCTCTCGCGTTCAAGGACAGTCTCTGGAGCAGGCTGAGAGTAGCAGAGAACTCCCGTACCCAAAAGCGAAACAGGGCCGCTTTCCGCGAGACGGCGGGTATACTGAAGCTGAAGACCTTGTGGATCATCAGCATGTTCTATTTCTTCAACCTTGGTGCAGTGATGACGGCCGGCGGCTGGGTCGTCGAGTTCCTGACCACCGTCCGAGGCGGCAACTTGGCTAACGTAAGTGGTCTCCGGCGCTTAGCGCTCCTTGTCAGTTCTGGCACTACAAGCAAACGTGATTCTTGAACGCGTCTCTTTTGCTATCCGTCTCGAGAATAGCACCCATCACCCGCGGTCATGGTGCTCGTGCTCGTCTAGGGAATAACTAATCACGGATTCGCAGATGGGATATGTGCCCACGGGCTACTACGGAGGTCTCCTCGCTGGGCGGCTGTTTCTCGCCGAGCCTACGTACCGGTTCGGGGAAAGGCGGATGGTGATTATATACAGCGTCATCTGCGCCTGCCTACAACTCGTCTTCTGGCTGCAGCCCAACATCATCGGCAGTGCCGTGGCGCTCAGCTTGATGGGTTTCTTCTTCGGCCCCTTCTTCGCGACCGTGAGTAGCCGCTCTCCTCTGTCTTGTATTCTGCTGCGTTCCAGTGGGACTGACGCTGGAGACTTTGCGGAATCAGGGGATGTCCGTGGCTTCCAAGGCGTTCCCCAAGGAATCACAGACAACGGCCTTAGGTAAGCGATATGTGAGAATGGCGTCGGTGGTCAGAGAGAGCTAAGAACATCGACCAGGCTTTATTTTCGTTCTTGCCCAGGCGGGCGGTTCCCTCTTCCCCTCGATTACGGGACTGATAGCTACAAGCGCCGGCGTGGCGGTTCTGCAGCCGATCGTGTTAGCACTTATTGTTGCAACGGGGCTTTGCTGGTGGCTCATCCCGAGAACGCAGGCGCGAAATGAGTAACGACGATGGCAGACTTATTCTGTACTCGAAACCGCATGGCACATGTCGTTGCTACCGACTTCGGCGAGGAATCCACAGAGGGGTGGATTGTGAGCGTGGGGAGGGTCCTTGGTTGTTACGAGATAAGATCAGAAGCATAAACGTGCATAAAAGGTAAATCCAACAGAGTATCGGTCTGAATGAAATAGGTCGCGAATACAGTATCTTGTCGACTTTACGTCCGAATTCTCAAATGCTCATCGCACTTTCAGGGGGTAGCCAATGTGGAGCGCTCACACTTGCTCGCAGATGTCTTCAGCTGTCACTATGACCTAACGTTAGGCAGCGGCTAGACAGGACCCACGTTTGGGGCTACCGAGAAAATCTCGGACCAGCAGAAATTTCAGCATATTCTTCCACCGCCAATATCCGAGGAAGGAGGAGCGAGGAAGCTGGAGAGAGCAACTCCCCAACTTCTACACTCTGCGCCGCCGATGACACTCCAAGTATCGTCCCTGGATCTCGCTTAAGGAGGTAGGTATCGTAGGTACTGTCTTGATTCAACGGAGCATAATTCGTGGGCTGCGGCACCAGTCGAGAGGATTCAAAGAGCTTCCCTACGTTTCTCGAGTCTATTTGTCATTCAACCTCGTTAGTGATCCGCCATATGTGCTCGCAACCGAGTAGCTTCAAAATATGCTAGAGCTTGCCGTCTCGTCGCATCTACAGCGAGCAAGTGTGGACAGTGAAGCAAGATGAAAACACATCGTCGAGTTTATAACTCGACGATCCCCAAGTGTCTCTTGACAACTGTCGTCCAAGGTCGATAGGTGTTTGCCGCTTGTTGGGTGACACATTCTTCCAATAGATAGTCTATCTAGTTAATCTCGACATGCACACATTTCCGTCCGTGTCGGATTCATAACTCATTAGATCGCTACAAGGAGAGGTTCATATACATGAACAATCTTGTTATAGAGCTTGCTTTTGGGAACACCACTCGTAACGACTGCGATTCTATACCCTACATCTTGCTGTCCGGTGGCGGCCTGGTGCCTGTTAGGATCGCACTTTCAATGATACGAGCGACGGTGAGAGATACTCCGGTTACTCGCTCACTTGAAGTTGTTCTTCATCTCCCGCAGCTTTGCCATTACTTCTACGGCGTCCGTTTTGCCCGTAGCCTTTTGAATTTCCGGGTCCTATCATCCAAAGAGTCAGCCATCCGCGATGCATCTGCCATACGAGATGTATGGACCTACCTCGACCCGCATGAACACGTTGTGTTGCTATGCCCGAACAGTTAGTGCAAATCCTGGCGATAGTCTCGTCTCCGACATACCTTCTCGTCGCCGATGGTGAATTGTCCCTGGGTCTCCTTGTTGTTCTCAGCGAAAGCTTGCAGCTTCTTGACCGCCTCGCTCTGGAGAACCGATATGCCGAATTTGACGTTAGACTTCGTGTACTCGTGACCGGGCTGTGCAGATCAAGAGTCAGCCGCCTTTAAGTTCGACCGTCTCGTGTGATCCTCGACTACTCACGTAGACCTTGGTGTCGTCGGGCAGCGCAGTCAGCTTCTCGTTCAGAGCCGTATGCATCTCTTCCGCCGTACCCTCGAAGAACCTCCCGCAGCCTAGAAGTAGTTAGCCAACCCGTCACTCTCGAACTATCGGATAGGGGCGACGTGAGGATGGGCCCGCGTATTACTTACCACCGTGGAACAGCGTATCTCCCGTGAATACTGCTTTCTCGTTGCCGTCCTGCGCAAACCAGCAGATGCTGTCCTGGGTGTGGCAAGGCGTGTGAATGCCCTTCACAGCAATGTTCCCGACATTAAAACCTTCGCCGTCGGCTGGGGTCTTGGTGACGGCCTCGCAGTCCTTGCCCCCGATGATCGGGAGGTCCGGGGTCCCCAGGTCATTGCGCTACAGAACCTCATCAGCTGGCTGGGCTGGCTTGCCTTACATACCACGGTCCATCTTACCAGCTTCTTATTTCCCCCGGCATGGTCCCAATGGCTATGGCGGCCGTTAGTATCGATCGTACCGGATAAGGGGGAGATGCCTACTGGTGCGTGTTCACGATGGCTTTGAGGTTGATCTTGCCCGCCGAGATTGCCTGCTTGAGGACGGGTGACACCCTAGACATCGTGTTAGGTTCTTTTATGAGCCTTCATGTCACGAAGTTGACCTTACTCTTCGGGGTTCGCCGGGTCAATGATCACAGCATCCTTCGACTGGTCATCTACGAGCAGGTAGGCGTAGTTGTCACTCTTCCCCGTCCCTGAGAGCCCCGGGTTAGGACCTGCAGGTGCCGCTTGCCGGAAAGATACCTACACATAGGAATCGACTGGATATGCATGGCGCGCGCAAGAGCGAACTACTGGCCGAGTCAGCCGTCGTACCAGGGGGCTTCTGAGGGTACCTTGATGGCGGTTGACATCTCCGATCTTAATAGACTTACAGCTGCTGTCAAGCTACCAATTTTTCGCGAAGCTAAAGATCTCGTCCTTGCGAGAAAATTCATAGATACAACAGCGATGCCCGATATTTGACGAGAGAACTGGAAGCTTACGTGTGACATCTAACCGACGGCTCCGGAATGATTTGTCAAGCTCGCAGTAGTAACAATGACGTCGACCCCCTCACGGCTAGGTATACGGACATGAAGGCGCGCGGCCGGCAACAGCTGGCAAGCATCCATAAATATGTGTCGTGGTAGTATTTCGCTCACAGCTCGTCGACTTCCTCGGCTTGAAATTCGAGACCGTGCTAGTTACCGTGCCTAGTTACCGCCTAGCTCAGGACCTGCGAACTTGAACCATGCTACGAAAGGCTTTCTCCATTGTGTTATGCTGCATCTATCCCGAAAGTTCCGCTCGACACGGGATGTAGACGTAGCGGCCTCTTGATTATGGTATCAGCCGGCTAATATATGACCCGCTCCCCTGCGTTATGGCCTCCCTTTTCCAGGGTCGCTGATACAAGCATACGAGCAAGGGGCGCTAAGCAGGAAAACCGAAGCTTGTGGATACGACTATGGATCTTGACGGGCCTTTCATCGCTCTTAGTGTAACTTCTATCGCCCGGGGGACGGCAACTGGTTGGCAAGGGCTTGCTTGCGTCTATATAGCACCGATTGGCTTCGCATTCCACGGCCCCTCGTATCTGGACCAACCTCTCGTTTCAAGCGATGTCCGACTCTGGGGCTGGAGGGGCTTGTCCCTGACGCCTACGGGCGTGGCTTCAAGCTCATCGCGGGATTTCTCCAGATCGGCCCTGATTGCCTCGATGTCTTTTGCGGAGCGCGGCTGGCTACCATCCGCTCTCGCGGCGGGCGAAGTCGTAAAACTTCCATCAAGTATACCGCGAGACAATTGCAGAGACCGGAGGAGTAGCTTGGAGTCCTCGGAAGACTCGCCGATCCCACCCAAGACTTGCAGGATGAGGGTCTGGTCCCACTTCCTCAATCTCTTCTGCAACGACTTCTTGCTCGTACTCTGCTCCTCCTCTGTGAGGTACTGGATCAGTAAATTTCTGCATGCGTCTGCCTTATCTTCTGTCGTAGATGACTCATCGCCGGGTAGGTTCTTCCAGTAGTAGTGCCATATCCACACAAGCGCCTTCTTAGCTGCAGCCCGGAGCTTCAGAAGTGAGGGCAGTTGCTCGTGAGTAGCTTGGTGCCTGAGTTCGACGAATGTTGCTGGTAGGCCGATGGTCTTGGCAACTGCATACATGCTCATCTTGCGCTGTTTGTCTTGTTGGCTGTCCAAGAGGCCGGTGACGAATCTACGGGCAACAAAAGGCGTGGTTAGCAACATGATTTGAGTCCCAGTAGCTTTTACCCAGGCGGGACAGCCAGTCGTGAATGGGCACCTCTTGCCATATGTCGGGTCCTGGTATTGCATCAAGACAGCCTGGGAAGGGGTAGGAAGTCCTTTTGTTCGGCACCCAATCTTTGCTCTCCCGCCTCCCCGGCATTGAGCCTGTTCTCCTCCGATTCCCAACCGGCGTGGACAAAGGCCCATCTTTTGGCATGTGTATGCAGTAGCAGATGCAAAGGAACTAAAGGAATCCGGGGACGCGACCAGATCTCCGGCAGTATCCGGTGGTGCCGAGACCGAGCACTGGGACTTCTGCACCTGGACGAGGGCAGACGAGGGTGGCAGCGGCGAGACTTTGGGCCGGAGCACACCGATGCCGAAGTACCTAATCGGAAAGCAAGAGAAAGAAGGGGGGGACGAGAGAACTTCACATACCGGCTAAACGCGGCCGAGTACGCGGCCCGGATTGCGTACGACGAAGAGCTGGCCCCTGTCCTAGTGTCGTGGAGATCGCTGAGGATAGCCGCCACGAGGAGAGCCGTGGATTCGACCAGATGGGGGCAGCCGCCGCGCTGCATCCACATGGAGACCCTCGAGACGGCATGCCGCTGCTCGGCCTCGTCTTCGGCGGTGTTGGTTGGGGCCCCGGCCGGTGGTGAAGGGTAAAATTGCTGGCGGACTCTCAGCAGCTCCGCGCGATCCCTCCAGGGCGTGTGGATATACTGGACCATTGTGGCGTATTATCCGATGTAAGGATACCGTCGGTAAGGAAGGTACCGATGCAGCTGACGTGTGGAGGGACTTGCGAGACGAGGGAGTTGACCTGCTCGTTTGATGCTAGCTGAAGGATCTCTCAAGGTGGAAGAGTACCTTGCGCCTGTGGTTTATGAAACGAGTCTGGCATGAATTAGGATTGATACCCTGAAGAATTTGCGGAGGTACGCAGCTTCACCTTCATTGAAGGGTTTGTGGGGCATGCTACTCCGGGGTCCGTTATGCACACTTATACGGTAATACCCAGGTTTCTGGAAACTCGATAAATTGACACATTACCTATGTGTTGATCGTACACAGGCTCTGGAGGCTTTGCCGCTTTGGAATTCCAGCCTCTTGATGGGATTTTCCTTATATTACCCATGTAAGGTCATACGGGCGAAGCTACTGGCTTGGTAGACGGTACCATCATCTTCTTGACCAACAAGCCCGGTGGCAATCGGATTCGCTGCGTCCTTACCTTTTCGTTCTTGAATATATTGCAGTTACGACTGTTCTAAGCGCTTGATGAGATCGTCTCCCACATGAAACAAGCCCACATTCCTGGTCCTTGAGCTTCATAGCTTCTGCAGCCATCATCTCGCATTCATAGAGGCCGGTCCTTGGTTAGAACCATACCATCGATGGCTTGTTTGACGGCAACGTCCACAAAGCACGTCCACAAAGCACGCCCACCACCTCCGCCGTCGACGCCACCGAGTATTCTCCTTGGGGCTAGTATTTTCGTAAAGAGCCCGACGTCCCCAATCCACAGCTGCGTTCCTTTTACTAGATTCCAACTTATGCTGTAGTGTGACTAAGGCGTGTTCTTCTTGCTCGGACTGAAACTTTTCCAATGTAACGTACGAGAAGGCAAGCCAATTGCCTCGCGGTGATCGTCTCGTCCGAGCAGGTATTAATCTGTCACCAGATCGCTGGGGGTTTCCTGTCCTCTCTAAAAGTCGAACGTAGTCATGAGACGACTGCACGGCCAGCTACCCGTGGAAGTGCCGTCCGTCTTTTCGAGTCACCTACGAGCTGTGCATTGTAACTTCAGGGACGATCCTGTGCAGGGAACAGCAAGAATGTTGTATCGTCGAAGGCCGGTTGAGGAACTTGAAGAAGCTCTTCTTCCGGCGGGTAGCAGATTGGATGTCGGGAATGCGGTCAATATGCACATACGGCATCAGGCGGGTGACTAATTCCTGCTCAACGACTCCGGCCTGGGATCGAAAAGTTTGTCGCCATCATACATAGTGGTACTGAAAGGAAACGGTGGCATTCGTGACATCCGGCAATAGCGGCTGTGCAGAAGGAGCGTTGTATTATCCGAATTGGAGTACCGTCGGTTGGAACCTAAATCCATAAGCCGTCGGGATCTTCTAACCCGTGGGACAGTTATACATTTCGCTGCCGGGATGCCGTCATTGCTGAGGAGATCCTGAGTTGATCAGATCATGAAGCCGGCTCCGCTTCAACTCCATACAGGGGAATTAAATAACCAACGAGAACAGAGGCAGCGAAGGGCCCCTACATGCAGAGCCAAGGCTGCGGATTTTGTGGTTAGACGATTGAAAACTGGGTCGGCAGCAGTGCAATTTTTTTCTTTTTTTCCCGCTTCTTTTCCACAGCATTAATAACCGCACGCTATTTCTTTCCACGCAGCAAACCCATGAAAACCTGCAGTAGCCCGGCCTTCTCGGTGGACCTCTCCTTTCCCGGGAACTCACTTCAAAAGCTACTTCGGGGGGGGGGGCGGTTACCGAGAGCACTTCATCTGGAGGGGTCGTGGGCGGGCACGTACCATGGATGTGGAGGGGCTACGACTGGATGTCGGACGGAATTTTCCATCCTCCCAAAAGTGGTCGCACAGCCAGATCTAGGGGAATTTAGCCCATGCAGACGTATCAGCCCGAGCACGGAGGAACTAGCGGATGTGAATGGGAGGATAACGAGGTTGATACAGCATATCAGGGACACGAGAATGGACCATACGTCGGGGGAATCGCCTTAGCAGAAGCCTCTAACACTTTTCGAACCTACCATATACAGGTAGCGTACTTGGATACGAATCCCGATCTACCGAGCTAAGTTTCCGCTGGCATTCGTGCTATTTCGTCATCTGTGGGGACAAGGTAAGCTGACACGGCTACCATATAACCAAATTTCAGGATAGGGGGCGTGGCGTTTTGCCTCATCGGGTTAATAGCTAAGGTCACTCACTGTCTTTAACTACCTGGTAGTGTCGGAATTGTGGCGTTTGAGAACTTCCCATACGTCCTCAACGGAGGTAGCATCATTGTCTTTTTCATGTGGTTACCAAACAGCCAGCCACATACAAACACCGACGATCCTCCGTACCAAAACGTAGGTACTGTAGTACGAAGTTTGGTGTGGTCTTCGCCACTTTCTAGGGTAAACGCGCCCCACGACCTTGAGTCCCGCTCGGACTGGACGCCGTCGTGCTACGCTGGCACATACATACTTCCTCATTTTAAGTGTGTGAACACACATGCGCACACTCGCACTCACACAGATGTGTGCAAGCGCAAGACAAGGGCCAAAGCCGGGGGGTGAGAGGAGAAAAGCGCCTAAGGAGATCGACCCTGATGATGGAGAGCCACTTGAGAGGCTGGACGCTGGGATGTAGCCTGAAACCCCGCCTGTCCACTACTGCGTCCCCGCTAGAACGGGGGCTCCGCTTTCTTGCATGTGGAACAGCTCCATGGAAGGCTTGCAAGGTTTTCCCGACAGGGATTATTTGAGCCTCTGCGCCCAAACTACCAATGATATCCCTGTCCGGCCGTGCTTCGGGAAACTCCAAGTCGTTCTACCGCGCTTCAACATTACGTGCGAGAGCTGGGGAACAGTATGGGGGATGTGCTTTTCAGCATCACGTAGGGATCATGCAGGATGAAGAGAGTTGAACATCCACTGTCCGCCTCTCAGTCATATTCATTATGGCTATAGTCACGAACTTGCTCTCCTTACAGTTGATTTGTCAAAGCGTTTTCGCATTTTTTTATGCCGCCGGAGGCTAGTGTCGCTGTGGGGCACTAACCAGGTCCGTGGCTATACATCATGTTTCTATCTTTACATACGTTTCGTGTAGGACGCTTTCGAGGTCCAGATAGTCTTCATGGGCTCGCAGATGTTTTTTGAGGAATCTGGGATGGGGAAGGTCGACTTCGAGAAGTGACCGCTCCTCATATCCAGGACTGCTGAGCCGTCGTTGACTGTGCGGCATCTGCCTGCGTTCGTTCTTCCTCCTCTCCGTCGGCATCTTCACTTTCGTCTTCGTCATCTGATACCGGAGGCTCCCATGCTTCCTCTAGTTTAAGTCCCTGACCTCTTCTGTACGTCGTTCCCAGTAGTTGCGATGCCGATGTTCGGTAGTTATCAAGTTCGGGATCCGTCTCCGCCTTGACCGGGGGATCATAAAGGCCCATTCCAACTAATATTTCGCCTTCCTCCTCCTCGGGGTCTTCGAGTGGCTGGTATGGAATCTCTTCTTCCGGAAGAACCACGGGTTGCATATCGTCCGGGGTCGGCGGAGCAGCGTAGCCACTGAACGCATGGATGTTGGACGTATCCTGGCTGAAGTAGCCATGGCCCGCCGGAGGCGGTAGAGATACGCCGGCTTCGGGGCTGCCATTCGTAAAATACTGACCTGATCCGGCCTGATGTGGAGGATCCCACGTCCTCGTTGAGATGTACTGAGGCGGAGCTTGCGTTTGGGGTGGTGCCGCGGAGGGAAATGACAGCGGCGAGAATGAAGGCGATGGCGATGCATGAGCAGAGTAGGCGGCAGGAGTAGGGGGAAGATGGTGGTATCCGGTATACATATCCGCCGGGGCGTAAGGTGTTGGCAGGGGAACGACGTATTGGGAATAATCTGGTTGCGGGATAGGCTGATGCATTTGCATCTGCGCCTGAGACCGTTGCAGGTGCGAGCCTGGATGCCAGCTGACTGGTCGACTGGCCCTTTTGACCGGCTCTGGATAACTCGAATATTGGGGAGAAGGCCCTTGCATCTGTTGTGTGAGAGCGTAGTCCAGAATCTGCTGTCGACGCCTCGCCAAGTTCCCATCATTCATCAATGTCTTCCGGCGTGCCATCATCGTCTGGGGACTGTTGCTGGCACTGCTTGGCTTGACCACCCGCATAGCGTTTTGTGGTCGTTGACAGGTAGATCCGCGTGGAATAAATCGCATCGTATCTGATAGAGCCAGCTGCAGCGCAATATCATCAGACATGAAATCTGTCGAACATATCGGAGAAGGTCCGTTCTGGACGGGGGCCCCCAAGACCGAGGGCATCATCTTGAAATGTGTGGTCGGACAGTCAGGTGTAGTTGAAAAGAGTAATCCAGGTCGTAAGACGTGCTGTGGAAAGCTGTCCAAGTGCAAAAAAAGGAGATCCTGTTCTTGGAGCACGGTAGTGTCCCGAGTGACTTTTGTAATGGAGCGGATGTGTGGTTATATGTATGGAAGAGCCGGAATGAGCCTTTCAAGTCCAGCTATGGAGTCTAAGTGTGTAGTAGCCTGACGGGCTCATCACGGATACTATCAAATCTACGAGCGGCAAAGGCTCTACATGGAATGGCATAGGGAGGATTATATTGGGGCGGTAGGGCCGAGAAGCGATACGTATGAGAGACATTGTTCGCTTTGGCATGTGTGCGTATGCAAGTAATAAGTGCGTTTGTGTCCACGCGCCCGTTGCTGCTTCGCTTGTATGACGGTTCATCGTTTCTGCGTCATATGGTTTCGACAGGGATATAGACAAGCGCTACCTTGTGAAGGGGATTCTTTGTATCGACGGCCGGGGACGGACAGGTTGACGACGGGTAGCATTGGCGGCGGATGTACGTACTTCAATGACTGGTGGGCTACTGTAGACCAGGTCATGGAGTCTTTGATCATGGGCTGTCTGAAAGGCATGTTCTAAAAAGATGTGGGCAGCCCCAGACGAACGGGTTTCGAAGTCAAAAAGGCTACCAATGCCAAACGCTGGAAGCGGATAGGCCTTGGCCCCGGTTGCTGGCCGTCTTTGCCTAGTCTGTGCATAGAAGCGTGCAAGGGCTGCGGAGTTGTAAATGTGCGCAATTTGGTGGACGGGACGGTGCCGGATTAAGGCAAGACGTGCGCCTATCCTGGCATCGGCTAAAACATGCGCCTGATTTGCCCAACGCCACGCCCTCAAGGGTGTGTCGAGTAACCTCAGGGGTGTGAGTTTGTCAGGCTCCCCTTTCGGACGCGACCTTTAAACCTTAGATACGTAAAACGCCGCAGCTGGATGGTCTTCCGGTAGGGCCTAAAACACACGGATGCTGCTGCTTCCTGGGGGAGTACCATCCGTCGGGTAACCCTGGATAGTCTCCCGTCTGACCTGCTTGGTGTTGGCTGCGACCGGCTAGCAAGCCCTTGATGTACACGGTTCTTCCTGTCCACCCAGCACCCCGTTTGTTAGCCTGCGCTTTCGCGGCTTGTGTGGTAGGAAGGGGGCTACTCCCACCCGCCAGCTAACCTCACACCTCTGGTTGTGTAAAAACGACGGCAATTTCCTCGTTGTCGTCTACTACTACTCTGCCGATGCTCAGCCCGTCCCATCAACCATGGGGTAAAATGCAGACTCAGTGAATAAGCCGCAGAGGACAGGCTTAGCGGACCCGTCATCCCCTCGTGACAGTCTCTGTCTACTGTACTGCTATTAGCAGGCGCAAATATGGCTTAGGTCACATATGCCTTGTACCTACCTGGCCAGCAGAACAGACTTGGATAGGGGTGTGATTTGTGTGAATCTGCAAGCTTCGGGGGCGTGTATGGAAGAGCATAATCCAACGAGCCACTCCCACGTTCCTCTACCCGGGCTAAAAGTTGCTTTCCCCTGGTTCGTCACAATCCAGAGCAGATCCGCGAATCTGCAATCACCAGGGCATAAGTACTACGTAAAGTGAAGGGTCTGACCTCCAGCCGCCTTTTGCTACAACCGTCCGCCAATATAAATCATCGATGCTCCGACACGAACTTACCAGGTCTGGCCAGACCCGCTGAATGGTGTCTACATAATGAGTGATTAAAGATTAAAACATTCCTACAGCCCCCACAAATTCGGGCTGATGTGGACGTTGCACATTAAAGATGTCTCTACTACATATGTAATGCCGGCTTGTGGTCGGCCGAATATGTAATACATGGGCTGGCTATACTCAGTACTAGGTAGTTAGTATCGAGATACGTAGTTGGTTGATATCCCCTTCTAAGGTGCCCTACGAAGCATGCCTATCATCTAATTTCGCCTCGTTAAGCCGTAACACGTATGCTCTATGCCGCACGGCAAAGCAAAGCGACACCTTAAGCTTTGTTCTATCTTCTTAGTATTCTATGTAGAATAAACACACCTACTAATTCCAGAAGAGATGTGAGTTATACCAACAGAGTAATCAACACTCGCTTGAGTACCTAGTGCATTGAAACTCGGCTGAGATGATTCGCTGGTTTTCCGCAGCCGGCTTACTAGTACTAAGTACATGAAGAACAGGAAGTATAAACCTGGTACGGGGCTGCCAAAATCTGTCGAGACCTCATGCGAATTACTATGTATGTATCGACATGAACTACTACGTACTACTATAAGAATTGCGTAACGGCTGGCGGCGCACTCAGCAGGTATTCAAGGGCCCCATGCCTAGCGCCTACGGCATTGGAACTTGAAGTACACCTGCAACTCCCAGGAGTATTCTCAGTCATCTCCACCGGGTCCACTATGTAGTCAGGAAAAATCACATACAAATTTGTATGGGTCGGGACATAGCATATCGTTCTGCGGGAGCTTACCGCTAATCGCAGGTTGCCAATATTCGATGATTATCGATTTTAACGAAACCGACGAGGTCACACACCATATAACTTTCTATACACATATACATAAGCATTCTAACCTTATACAGCACATATTGGCCCGGTAAAGGTAACTAACTACATAGGTACATATGAAATACGCCTGTGAATTGTAGCTATGTAGCCCATTTAGTATACTCATCCTAGTCGCCGTCAGGTCCGAGACTTCGATGGTTGGTTTCTGGCGTCGACACAATGAATCCACCGCCGCGGTGAGATCGATCCGCCGGACAAATGGGTAGGTGCAAAATCCAATTCTCCTTTTAATTTTCCCCTGGTAACGCACACGCAAAGTGGCGCCTGTACGAAGGTATGCCAGGACGAGGGTTCGTGTCCCTTGTCTCGTGCCCATTTGATTGAATTCCTATGCTGCAGTAAAGTGGCGCTTCTTACTAGGTACCTAACACCCCATCAGGGCTTTGAGGTGTGATGGCCGCCGGGCTGAGACAACCACAGACGTGCCTGCATCCCTTACCCACCAGATCATGCATGCACCTGTGTAAGCATACGGTACGAATCGTTTATTAGAGTAATTGACTCGTCCATTGGCTGGCATTGACTGCGTCGCTGTTAGGTAGAAGCGGATTGCTTAGACACAGTGCATGCGTCTCAACATCGACCCAGAATTGTTAGTCTCGCAGGCGGCACTGGAATGAATGCAAATCATGAAATGCCCGTGACCTGACTGTCTAGCCATATCTCATGCCAAGCCTCGTTTGATAAGTTTCCCCGAAGTGCTCCATCATGAATGAAATTTTGAATCCGCCTTGCGACACGGCGATAATTGCTAAAATCGCCCAGACAGCCCTGCTTTCGGTGGTAGATGCTATTCCGACCTTTGTTTGGGTTTGTTCTGGTAATCTACATGCTGCGTACACAAATGATAGCATATTACAGTTTTGCTAGGCAAGTACATATGTTAAAGTGGCCCAGACCGCAACGATCTTTTCTTAGATTCTTCGACAGGTCGATACTTAAACGAAGCAACTAGCATAGTAACGTTCAGCACCGCAGCTGGTCGAGTTATACATTGCTATACTGAATAGCACCGGTTATAAAGTTAATGCACATTAAAAAGTCGGAATTTCATTACATACGGGAAGAAGTACTGTTTGCTACAAACTCCAAGGGGTATTCTTAGTTATATGTAGTCAACCCCCACCGGGTCTACTACAGAGCCAGGAAACGTCCCATATAATGTGTACGGGAATAAATGTATATTTCATACAATTTCCATGAGAGTCTACCTTTTAGCCTTACACGGCATATGGTGGGTCAGTTGGGGGCAACTAACAACACCCCTGGGAGTTGTGGCGCTAATGTTCTGTGACCCTTTTTACAGATGCGAGAAGAGTTCATCACCTCCATCCTCCGTCCCTTCTAGTAAACTGGGGTCCTTACTTTAGTCCGCGATTCGGCCCCCCCTGAGAGCGAAGTCCTGTGTGTACTCGGTACCGTACAATGTAGCTTGCCCAGATCTCTCCCAGATGGGTACTACTGTATTGCGTTGATTTGTTTCTGCTTGGCAAGTCGTCGCCGAAACGATTGACACATTCAAACCGGCCACACATTAATACATTAGTGGGTATGTATGTCGATTGTTTTGGCACCGACTTGCTTGGTTAACGATGCGTATGTGCGCATGGCTGTTTGCAGCTCCGTCACCCGCTAATAAGCGTGTTGGCCTATCTCCTTTAAGGAGCACGGTTCCATGACATTCGAGACCCTTGGACACCCGTTTACTAATAATGTAGATTCCTACCTGATGGAGGCGGGCTCAGTGAAACCCTTGGCGGCAGGACTCACTTCAGCACTGTGGCATATCTTGTGCACCTAGAGGAGAGAGATAAGATCTGATATGTTATGAACCATCGTCCAAGAGCCCGTGCTTGGTTCCGAAAGGGTTAGCGTGTGCCGCGTACTAACCACCATGGATATCCTCGAAACCCACAATTGAGGCTCATCTGGATGTGGCCGAGGAAAGTCGTTGCCTAATAAGGCGCTGATGCTACACGCAAAGGGTCTTTAAGGAGAAGTCGCGGATTTGCCTCGATTAATTTAGAGGATTACGAATTATAGCCCTTGGGATGGATCGTAATGACCCGCGGTTTACGAAGTCCTGCTCGCGTCTTCCGGTTTGAGCTACCCAGTTGTCCACCACGTCGTGTTATTTGTCACCATATGCGGTCCGAGACCAAGATATAATCTAGAATTTAAAACCTGCTTTCATCGGCACCATGTACCCTAGGCGAAAGGTATCACATATGTCCGAACCCAACGCCTTCTGCATGTCAGCCGCTTCTTACTCATATATACGATATCTCCCTCCTAGGGAGGCCGGGCGGTAAGACCCCGAACTGGTTGCCTGGTTGTTTAAGTTCAGGACTTGCCGATACAAGGTTGACAGATTGATGATGGAATGCCCCTTTTGGGCGGGAGAGTTCCGCTAATCTTTGCCAAGCTCCTCGTCTTCCCAATAAAGGGCCGGGGAATTCTCTGGAAGACTTCCATCATTACCGATCAATCCGATATCAACTCTGGCCCTGCTAGCCGATTTACTTAAAGTTCGGCTCAATGTACATTCAAGGGTGCGGTTCTATGAAGTACATGACGTTGCAGGGTCCTCGGATCGCTATCCATACTACCGCTGTATGTATACAACTCGAACCATCGCGAAATACATAACTGGTCCGTTCTCAACGGCGCTTTCTGATCCGTGATGAGACTCTCCGTGCTTACATTAAAGAAGTAGGGGTAACTTCTAACGACACCGAATTGTAGGATCCGGAGAACGTAACGGTCAGGATCCGAGGTGTAGCGATCTTCGAAAGTACATAGGCTGGTACCGTAATCAACCACATGTGCTAGGCCGCTGCAATGACTTCCGGCAAGCGAGCGGTTTCATGGATATGCACAAAGCCGCCAAGTACTGTCAATCGACTCAACCTTCCAACCGCTGACTACCAATAAAGGGGGTTCCCCAAATCCGAGCGGCCTCTGGGCTACCTACAAGCTAGGTATCAGTAGCATCGTTCTGCGCCGCTGGGAAGCGTGTAGTAGAACTCCGTGGACGTGGCCATAGACCTTCTGAACTTACGTACGAAGGTTCGTCTTCTCTCTACCTGGCGTGTGGGAACCTGCGAGTGGCTTGGTATGTAAGTACTATCCAGGCAAGTATCCATTCATATAAGTGGATGACACCCCCACAGCAGGCTTTGCTTGCGCCCGAGATCCACAAGCCACAGTCGCAATGGAGACCTACGCACATCCGGACTGAGTTGTGCGCTCCGAGCCTTGAACGTTGGTACAAGAACTATCCTCCTGTCACCGATCCGATTGTGGCCCGCACAGGTAGTACTGTCTATACGTACGCAGATATGCTGACGAGAGGAGGCGGTAGTACTAAAAAAAGGCACACCTGCCGGGCTTCCTTGGACAGCGAGTTTAGCAACTTGTCTACCATGTCATTTACAACACAGAGACCATTATCACGGCAAGTTTCAGCTACGCACTGCCTCGGTCAAGACAGATCTGTTTTCATACCCAAGCCGCGTCTACTTACGCAGCAGTAACGAAAAATGAAAGAACCTAGATCTCTGCAATAGTGAGCAGTCATTTTGTATCTGGGGTCAGGCCCTTCACCTGTCAGCCAATCGCAAGTACTCGCCTCGTAGAAAGTTAGAACCAGGGCGCATAGTGGTCGATGGTCAGGCGCTACCATACCCCGGACCGCTTTGAAGGCAGGGGATAGGTTTATTATTGTACATTTTCCAAACCTTTCCGAGATCATCAGCGGTCTACTCGCGTCAGCAGTCGCCGACCTCACACATACATGGCACCCCAGACAAAGATTGATTAACCATACTAGAACCGGCTAATCGTACAATCGAGCGGTCTTCGCGGATGCGGCTATGCACCATGCACCCGATAACAGTCGGGTATCGGAACCTACCAACCTTGGGGGTTCTTTTTTAAGCCATTCCTCCGGCTTGTGCATATCGGCCCCAATCGATTGATCATCGCTCGGTCTCGCGCAGTAAGCCAACTTCTATTGTAACCGTTACAATCGTGGGTATAGGGGAGTTTGGCCGTGAAATGGCTTCATCACCGTATTAGTGGCTCTTTTGCCATTGAATGCTGGGCATTGCTAGCGCCTTTAGGGGAAATCCAAATCACGCTTCACGCATGGGGACATCGACGAAGTTTAGACATGGAAGCGTCTATCGCCCTGACATACCAGCCCTATTGTAGTATGCTCTGTTAAAGGCCCAGCTAGCGGGGGGTATTCAGTGGTTGTAAATAGTCACAATGGCCCGTCTTCAATAACTACCTTCCTTCCTCGCCTATTGCTGGGCAAGCTAACGAGTCAGCGTGACTGTAGATCTCCTTGATGACATTGGTAGATAGAAGACGCAACGCTGCTCCCTGCCCTTCGATGCCTTCGCAGTGGCTGCAAATTGACAGCCAATTCTAACTTGGCTCCAATATCGCCAGGTGGGCATAAGAGCACAGCCATAACTGGCGCGGTCGCAGCACTAACCTAGAATGGATATGCGTTCCATTAAATACCAGTTTCGAATAGTCTGATTCGTTACGGATAGCCCATTTACCAAGTGCACTGATCACAATTGTACTTGCCAGTTATGCCTGTGCTCTTATGCCACCCGGGGGATACACCCATTGAGTTGAGCATACATACGAGTAAGCGCACTCTACAAGTCCAAGGGACCTCTTCCAGGGCTACAATTGGCAGTACAATGAACGGGCTCCGGCGCGCCCACACCACACTATTACAGCAGTAAATGTCACCTAGAGCAAGATTTAGAAGCGCATCATCGCCGGAGCCAAGTGTGACAGCACTGAAAAGAGTCCAACCACCTGGGCGGAGCCATCCGTCTCCGCTGCCGCACCACGTCTCAGCTGTCCTGGACCATTCATCACATTCCTCTTCCTTCGTAGTTCCCAGTCTCACCGCTCCTTACGCCTTGTACATATGGAGTTTGTCGTTTTATTGATGATTTAGGGGAGGGCCTAAGGGGCCCTCCCTTACTACGGACGTACGTAGATATTACCTCTATATGTGAGTATGTAGAGATTGGCAAGAAGTTCTAGGAGAAGAGGCCACATGCATTTCCCCCCTTGATGATCTTCTACCAAGTCTCGGCCGGTCCGTGAGGAACCAGACTATCCCCCTCTCCCTCCACAGACTGACTTGGACCTTCTCACCCCCCTTCTCCCCAAATGCTGCTAAAGTTACATAACGATAGATTACGAGTCATCGACCTCTCATAAGATCACCGTGCTCGTCGCCCGCCCATGCATGCAGGTAGGCCAGAAGTGAGAACACGGGAGGTGACGCTACTGTACATTGTCGGGTCTGATTGATGAAACATTCATACGGCTGTGCGCCAACACGACCAACCTAACTGCCTAACCCCCTCCTTATTCTGCTAGTCAATCAATCCTTGAGATTCGAGGATCTCGCCAGTCGGTTCCTTGTGCACAGTCGCCCACCCACCCCCCTAATCTATTCAATCTATCAATCACATGTCCCTGGACGGCGCCAGATCCCGCAGTCCCTCCTGTTGCACCTTAGACGTAGCAAGCTGCACTGCAAACCTGACTTTGGTCTCCATGTCCCAATCTTGTGGGTGGCACAGCAGACCAAAGAGCACCCCGGCGATGAAGGTGTCCCCAGCCCCTACCGTGCTATATCAGGGATGTTCGTTAGTTGACTCTGCTATTGTCACGAGACTCCCACCACCGGCGCTTGGCTGCCTCTCCCACCAGCAGCGGTCTAACAAAGCAAAACTTACTCGACGACACGGATTGCCTGTCCCGGTACCGTCGCCGGACAAGACACCGCATTTCCACTGGCAGGCGATAGACCTGATGCCCCTTCCGAGCCCCACGTACATAGGAGATGGGACCTGCAACCGAAAATACTTCAGCGCATGCCGTCCTGCATCGGTCAGCGGGAGGGATGGTCTCATGTAACTCACGCCCGGCGAGTAACGCCAGACTGGGCCCGTAGGCACTGCTGCGCGTTTTGGTACCCTTTACTCTGCGCAGTTGCGCAACAGTTAACGTGTGATTCTTTTGCCGACTCCTCCACCTAATCAGCAGCCATCTTACTGGGATCCCAACACTTACTTCGGCCCAGCCCCGCGAATAGAAGACGACGTCTGCTTCCGCGGCCAGCTGCTCTAGCCCCTCGCGGCCCGGTTTTTCGACCTCGACGCTTATCCTCGCATTAGGGGTTGATCTTCTCAAATGGCTCATGCATCGTAACGTCGTCACCGGAATCCGACCCTACCGTCAGGGTCGTAAGTCCCGGTCAGCTGCGTAGTATAGGAACCCCGATCGTTAATATCGGCATACCTCGAAGTGGAACCATGAATCGTCACCGACGTCGCTTACCGCCTCGACAAACTCATCGAGCGTCATCTCTGCTAGGTTGTTATAGTTGACGAGGGTACGACTCCCTGTACCTTCGCTCCTTATGATATAGCTGCTGGCCGGGTTATCCTCCGCGCGGTAGATGCACTTCGTAAGGTCTACCAAAGCATCCGGCCCGAAAGACTCGATGATCCTATGGGTCGCTGGCGAGCCTGCGGCAGGCAGGCACGATATCAGGTACGGCGTGATAGCCTGCCCACGCTGCTGGTGCTGGTGCTGCTCCTGCTCCTTTCGAAGCAACTGTTGAAGAACTTCGAGGGTGTTGGGACAGTTCCCCCCACGCCGGATCTGTAAATTCGTAGCACGCAACTTGGCATCCTCTTCCGGATAGTGTGGCACACTATGTACAGTCGAGTCAGATCGGATCCGACTTGGGAGACGACTCGACTTGCCTCAGAATCGTGTCCACGTAGCAAGCCCCAACACAGACGAGCTTCATGTTATCCGACAGGTGGCGAAGCTTCAAATTCACCAGGGTAAGACAGTCGTTGTAACGCTTGTCCGTTGCAAACGCTCCAAGCTGTTGGACTGGTCGGTGGGCCGAGTATTTACGCATCTGACATCCCCTACGGGATCTTACATTCAATGTCTATCCCCGAGAAATGACGAAATAGACTCTGAGCTTCGAGGTGCAAATACCACTACCTTAAGTTAATCGATAAGAAACGCACCGTGGGGTATCAACTGGCCGTAACTTTGCCCGCCGCAACACGAAGGCATCTACGTGCAGCACAGTCAACCAACTTCAGATCATTAGAGTGAAGAACCGGGCACTTGGAACCGCGCAACCTTGAATTTCTCTGCGCAGTCGGGCGCTGCTGGATGAGTGCCTTGACAAGTAACTATACTGGTCTTCCTGTTCCCAAGGATCCATACGGTACTACCCAGATAAAGGGTATAGTTCAAAGTTAAGATATATACGTATCTCCAAGCCTCCTCCCCGCATCGCCCATCGAAGTGAACGTGTCTGTGTCCAAACCATGAACCGTCATGGTGCCTCCGTCCCCATCCTCGTCCCGTTCCGGTGATCCCTGTGGCAAAGCTGGGTTTGAATTATCGCATCTCGCAGCTCAGAGCGGACAGGACTACTGTCCCGCGCTCGGTTCGGCCTTCGGGAGTCGAGATCAATTAGCACAGTCAGAACCTCCCATGTTAGTTCTCCCTGAAGCGCCCGAGTGTGTGCCGTGCGGCGGCCAGAAATCCGGCCTGCTATGCTACACACGGGCCCAAAGACGATAGAAGGTCGCTATACGATAACTGTTCCATCCTCGTGGCTGGAAGCCCCGCGCAAATATGTGAGCGAGCCGCCACCTTCGACGGGTCCCGGATCGCGGCGGTAGCCAACCAGCATCTTCCGCAGTGCAGAACTACAAGCCCCCGTACAATTACCCGCCGGGAAAGACGACGGCGACGAAGCAGAATGGCTCGATGGGGTCCGGTTCTCTCCGTGGGTTCGGGCTGAGGCTCGTAAGGTAGGTACGAGTCCGTTGCTGTTCCCATCGGGATCACGACACGCCCGCCTCGCCTCGACTCTCCCAAGGCGACGTCCCAGATCGACCAACCGCCTTATCCGCTGGGCTGCCGCCCCTTTTTTTTCTTTTTTTTTCCTTTTTTTCCTTTTTTTTCCTTTTT
>QJOA01000723.1:0-31444 GCA_004155915.1 Monosporascus sp. CRB-9-2 | reverse complement strand
CCCTTTTTCAAGTCAGCTGCTTTCAATTCAGGGGTTTCCAATATTCGGTTTCCTCGCTCGCTCATAATACTTAACGGATAACGAGTTAACGGCCTAGCCGGCACAGACACAGCTGCGAGGGATAAACGGTCTGGATGCGCCGTTTCCGGGTGGTATCCTTTGTCCTGTCTATAAAGCCTTTGCGATCAAATATTCCTAGACTATTCCGAGCACCCCTCTCCTTGTATGACCATTCAAGAAACGTTGCTAGTTATGACAAGATTGGCTCAGCGCTCCGTCGTGACAGTACGGCAACTTTCAAAGCACAAATTATCAATAGCCAACCTGACTAGCATAGATAGCTTGATAACCTGGCTGCCGGTTTATAGTTTCACTTGAAATCAGGGCATCGAGGATATACGTAGCAAATTGACGGACAGAGAGTTCAAGGTATCACGTATTTAATAGGGGCAGTCATAGAATTCCTACCCATCGTCTAAGGGCTTCCACGGCGATGACTGTGATACATCGTAGAATTAAGTGAGCGCTCATACAACCCTTTCACGTCTTATCTTAATTTCCTTCGTGGACGACGCCCAGTAGAAAGGATTAGGTGATCTATCCTGGCAGACGATGTCGTAGATCGTGCAATTAGTGCCAAACAGCCAATTGTGATATCTGACAAAAGGGTTGTGGAAAGAGGTGTGTCAAGGTAATCAACGTCGTCATGTACTGCGTGACCCATCCAGCAAGTACAATATACGGTGATATATCATGAGTAACTGTTTTGGAGAGAGCAACTCTTACGACTAGCTCGTCACCCTTGCATCGACTCCCGGCTCTCTCGGTTGACCAGACCGTTACATATATTGCGCTTGTTCCGTGCCACAGTCGTGCGAAGACTGGGGGGCCTCGCAATCCCTAAGCAACCTTATAGGGTCCGACAGCAAGGCTCTGTAGGACCCCGGGTGAGATATCTCTACGAGTTCATTGTCCCTGCACGGAATTCGGGGGCTAGGCTTAAGCCACAAGGATTTAGTGAGTTTCCAACCGACGTACCTAACATCATACCGCAGTCAGTGCGGGTGATCTGACGGTTCGGACATGGACACCGATGGAGCGCTCAGGTTGTGGAGGAGCAAGGAGGCGTCGATCCGCACCCAACCCTAAATCAGCCGCCGTAATCAGGTCTATTTCTCATTTAAGGGAATCATTTGTGACTCCTAGGGGATATACAGAAACAGGAGTACTAGCAAAACCAAAATCCATGACGATTGCAGGAGAAGGCAGCTGCTCCTCCAGGCACCCGAAGTGCCGGCGTCGTGTATCGGAGGGAGCGTTCGGCAGCCAACGCAGTGGAGCTGGAGAATCCGCCAACATGTGCTGTTGGATTGCGAAGAAAGCCGGCGAGGTCTGGTCATGCGGTTGACGAGGCTGGGCCACCCGGATCGTTCGGGGCCGCCGCGCAGGAATCTTACGTTGTCTGCTTTTAGCCCCTATTGGTGCCACTGGCTTGCATTGATGCATCCAGCGTGTAAGTCAAACCATATCCAGCTGTGGCAGTGCCGGGCTTGCCTAACGTAAGGAGCACTAATACTGGAAAACAAGTCACAGCTGACCGTTAAGATTAGCTAGCATCACTCTAGCCAGGGATGCATTTCACCCTGCTTCAACTCCCGTCCGCAACATCGATCACACAAGAGCAGACACACTACACCAGCGACGGACCTTGCCGGCGAATGCTAGCTGAAGTCAGGCGATCTGTCTTGACTTGTAACGTGCTGCTATTCGAGGAAACGGGGCGTCAACCTCACCAAGCTAGAGGATCAGCTGAGAGAAGTCGAGCGGGGCGTATTTTAACATCAAGATAGTCGCGGATTTCCTCTTTTTAGGTTGTGTCAGATAGAAACAATTGCGAGTATGGATGACATTGGTAGGTAAGCCTGTTGGAGTAAGCCTTGGAGTCGTTACCAATGCGGTTACGATGAAGAGGTCCCATATGTGGGCGTTGCGCGCTTGAGGAGTAATATAGCTGACCCCAGCTACGGGACGTCGCAACTCTGACCATTCTTAGTAAGCTTTGTGATGGGACATCTAAATTCGGCCGGCGGACCTGCTACTCTTTTTTTTCCTGGCGAGCTACGCTAAGTAGCAGTCGAAACCGACCTCGACACTGCGGCTGAAGGGCTTGGGTCTTGGCATGGTTGTCCTCGGGCTGGACTTCCGGTGGGAGCAGGAGAAGAAGGACTTAAACGGTACGTGGGGGGAACACTTGAGAATAGATGACCAAAGTTCTTGCCTGCCTAGGATAGGTTACCACTCCAGTAAAGGATGCATTGTGTAAGCTGTAATCACTCATCCTGTCTGGTCCAGAGCCCCCTGAAATGGGTGCTCGTCCGTAACTACAGGACATTCAGACACTTGGTAGACGTAACCTCCCCTTTCTTCTCTTCTCTCTATTGCAGGCGCGGAAAGTTGAAAGCAATCGAGGGACATGGAATTATACATTGCTGCACTCACCCTGAGCCTTTGGACACGCGTGTAGCATATGCTGTCTAGTTGACCTATCGCTTCGAATAAGGTCAAGCATGGCGCGCGGCACAGCAATTGCTGCCGAGACTCCGGCTTTCAACCTCGAATGGCCAATCCCAGCTAAATAGGGAGCGAAATCGTGGCAGAGGTTCGTAATAAGGCAATCGCCGTTGCCTGTGACAGTTGATGCTAATAACAACGGTGGGCGCCGCACTGCATTTTCACTTAGCATCTAGCCATTAGACCGTCCCCGGAATTGAAGCCTGGTACTCGACCCCCACGAGCCCGTAGACCTCACTGCCATTGATAAAGCTGCAAGTATACTCAGCAGACGCAGTCGTGGTGCCGCTCGACTGCCGCTCGGCCTGCGTTGCTTCTGTCGTGCTCCATGTGATCAGTCGATTCTCTCTGAGGTAGCTTTCTTATTGAGTTGTATTTGTTACCCAGCGAAAAGTGCCGTCTGTGGCCGCTTTCTCTGGAGCTGGAAAAATTTATACGAAGTCACATCATACAGTAGGTAGTATCAGTGAGAGCTGCTGCGCGCTATGCTCCTGACTGAGTAAGCGCTGAAAGTGCACTCTTGGCCCCTCCCTTATAATGTAGTCGCCGCCACCCATGATTACCTATTTATTAGATACGCTACGGTACGTATGCAGATTGGCGCCTGACCGCATTCTGGCATTTGAGGCTCAATTTAGCCAGCTGCAGCTAGCCACCGTGCCTGCGTCTCGTGTGTCACAAGGGTAAGCTGGCTGTATCCCTAGGATGCAAGGGAGGAAGAAAGGGGGGAAAGGCGACACGCCCATTCGAATCTTCAAGCGCCTTTGGATGACCGGCACGTGTCTCGTTCGCAAAGTCATCAAAGCCCAGACTCGTCTCCTGTCTCGCAGTGTCTGGTCCCATCGAAGAGGGGTTCCGAGTGCCGGTTTGAAGTACGTATGCCAGCATCCGGGCGCTTGGACGTTTCTTGAGCGTGACCGGAATTGTTTCGAATCTACATGCAAAACACTTTGACGTCGAGATCCACGAACTTGATCGAGTTATCACGTAAGCACTCCATCCTCATTCGACCGCAGAGGCTGCTAGAACGCATTCACGCGGTCTCTAATCGTGGTCCGGGCCCCCTAGCGACTGGACAATATTGACCGACCGGCGGCCCGCCAAGACAGCATAACCATGTCGGAGGGGTCGTTGCAACGAGGACGCGCCCGTCGAATGGGGACGGAGAATCGGCAACCCACTGAAGAGAGACAAAGTTGGGGTACAAAAACAGATCACAGCGGGCCTATCACAGGCCGAATGGTTCCCCTCGATGTGCTAGGCCCTCTACCGCGACCGTCTTTTCGGTGATAAAAAGTCTGCTTGCTTAGTCCCACCGCCACCGTACGACACCTATAAGCCCTACATGTGTACTCAGCTACCTATCTCATTGCTACAGAATCAGCAGAGTATATGGCAAAAGGGCACCAATGCGGAAGTCGAAAAAGTACCTACATACAAGAAGATAGACACCCGCCTGCCCGACTGGTTCGGTCGACTAAAAGTGTAGTCAATCTTATAAGTGCCGATCCTAGCGATGATCATCAACTGCGGGCTTCTAACGTGAGAAGCTAAACTAGCTTTGGAAGCTTATCAGCTTAGTAGTAAAAAGGATCAAACCGTGGTAAATACTGTAAGCCATCCAGTCGGGGAAAAGCGCAGAAATAGTCAGCAAGGCACCAGGTGAGTGAGATTTTTTCAAAGGTTATTAGGTCCTGTTCAGGCATCTGCGGAGCAAAGGCCCCTCTCCCCCCACGATACCTACCTCCGCAATGCTCCGGTAGTTGGACCCCGCCTTCCCGCTATGTTCCGAGCGAATGCTTTTTTTACGATTGGTGGGATGTTTCTCCCCCTTAAACCTCATCACACACCACTTTCCTATATACGGGACAAACTCATATGATAAAGGTGGTGTGATAACCTGCCCTTCCGTACTGTATGACTTTCCCATTTTGCACCTAACTTATATACGTAACATACGATACACTCAAGATTGAGATAAGGAGAACGAACTCTCCGTTCCCCATCAGAAACGTGCATGTATTGACCCCAGAATGCAAGCGTTGCTTACCGGATTGGCCTGTTCCTGACTTGTCTAAAATTTAGCTTCGTGGGAAACAAAGTAGTACCTGCCTCGCCACGTAGTGCCTACTTAGAAAGGAATGCCAGGCGCGTCCCCTGACGCTGCTTGTCGGTGTACCGCTGTCGAACCAGCTTGTCGCACCTGGTCTCCTGCATTAGCGGGAATCTTGGTACATAAGTACCGACGCCGTCGTCTTGGGGACTGGAAGCACTTGAGCGTGGGCCTGGGATCCAGGGTATCCCTGGCGAAACTTTTGATGTCGGGGGATCAAGTCAGATTTAGGTGATATGCGATTGCTATGTTCCGAGTTACAATGATAGACACTCCCTATTAGATAGTAAGCTCGAGTTAGGTAAATTAGAGCCGGGAACAAGATCGCGCGTAGCGATGACGAAAAATGATGATGACGATAGCGGTCCGGATTTAGGAGAAGTTTATGATGCGTATGCAAGAGAACGATAGAGTAGTATCATTCAATTAACCGTTGCCGCATCGGCGGGATGCATACGGTGATACAGGGCTTGGACAGAAAACCATAGGTATCATAAGCGCAAACGCCTCGAAGCGATGCTGAACACCAAGCCACCCAGCCCCCCAGTCAGTCCACCTCGGACCATTAATGCCATCCTGACCTTATTAGCGCCGGCCCCCGACCTCCATGCATGAGAAACCCACCCGATCCAAGAACGCCGTACCTCATATGCTTTGTCGAAAATGACGAAAATAGTCGAGAGTATGTGTGTGTGTGTGTGTGGGTGTGTGTGGGAAATTAAGGGAATGCTAGTGATTTTACTCTTATGCTCCGCCGTCGACCGATATTCAATCCTCCGAGCAAGCTCTTTCTCGATGTTGCAGGGTTGGCAGGCGAGATAGCCGGCGGAATCGCACCGCTGGCAGCGGGTAACGCGGCGATAGACGGGCACCACTCCCTCGTCGCAGATCTCGCCATCTTATTAAACGGGAGGGGCGAATGGGGCGACATAGTAGTCGCCGACTGTGGTTCTAGTGCTCTCGGATCCATCGCCGGGACGCTCGATGTATCTATATCTAGGAGATTGGAAGTCGACGCGGATGCGGGCCTGGCATTTAAGTTTTCGCTGGAGATCCCGGCTCTAAGGTTGTGACGGCTCCGTTTTCTCACAAGGCTCAGCGATTTTTGGAACCGCTGCAATACTGCGGTAGGGGTTCTAGGGGTTCGAACGACAGGCTCGTCCTGCTGCTGTGTCACCGCGTCGATAAAGTAGTTTCCTCCCGCGAAAGGATCTGTGTCAAGGAATGCTGGTTTTTTCTTCCGTAACTTGGCCGACGGCAGACTGTCTTGCCGAGGCGGGAGGCTAGGTCTTTCCAAGGATTCAACATCAATAGATTGTGACTTTTCCAGGGTGGCTTCCTGTGGTTTAGACGCCGAGTCTTCGAGGAATGTGGATGCTCTGTTACTAGACAAATCCACAATGGACGGCCTGCCAACGAATATTACCGAGACAGCTCTTGCAGTAACCTCACGACTCCTCCGGCGCACGGAAGACTGTGCAGACTCGTCCCTGTTGGAGTTGGACTGGGACTCGGACTCGCATTCGGACTCGAAGTCATAATCAGATAAATCATCCGTGGTCGAGGAAGCATCTTCCTCCGAAGAGAGGTAGATATCATGCGACGTGGTTGTGTTCAGTGATTGCCTCGCAGTTTCGATCGAATTAAGCTTTAGATTGTCAAGAAGCCTTGATGCCCTAAGAGTGCTTCTTTCTGGAAGCGCCGGCGGCTCATCGTTAACCTCCTGTTTCTTGCCGTCTTTGGTATCGACGACAGTGGCCTTCTCAACGAGGCAATGCTCGTCCATATCAGCGAATTCGTCGAGTAAGTCTTCATCGTACGTTGTCTGCGATATATAGCTATTGCCGGTATGCTCGTGTGAAAGTCCGCTCAGTCCGTCACTATCCTCTGTTTTCTCCGCATTCTGTTGGACTGCCTCCAGAAGTGGTTCTTTCCCCAAAGACATGGCGATCTCGTAGGGAGAGCTGTGCGTATGTCAACCCGCTTGGTGGGCCCTCTGGTATATGTAGGAAAGTAAAGACAAGACTGCTAGTATCGAGCATTCAAACAAATCTTGTTAGTACGTGTTTGGAGGCCAGCTCTTCTCGAAGCGAAACAGAACAAATTTTCTCTGGAGAAGAATAGGCTTGAAGGTTGGCACAGACTTGTGTTGGGGTTGGGGGGGCATACATCTTGTATGGAATCCTGCAAATGATGTTTAGCCAGGGAACACTATCCAATTCCCTGTCTCTAGAGGGGCTAGGGTAAAGTCGACCGTCGTCTTGGCGAGTATACGATTACTCAATCTCTTTTTTTCCTCCCCACACCCCCTTATGCTGTACGTCTCTCGACTCGGAAGGACGAGAGAAACGTCAAACGTTTCTTTTTAGGCAGGCGCGCGCCCACCACCACACACTCAACATGCCCAGCACACACTACCACACGGCGCTGGAGGGTGGGAAAGGGTGTGGCAGAGAAATCGCCCAATACGTCGAAGAGGTTAGGGGGGTTTCGCTAGGTCTGTTGGCTTGCTGCCGGGCTCTGACTGGATCGAGAGCCAGTATGCGTTTCAGGTTAGACAAGGGGTCGTAGAACAGTTCGTACTAAGTACTTCAGGGAAGCAGCAGAAGCAGGGCCGTGGCTTGTCCGAAGCGCCAATCAACGGCTTCCTTTGGAATCTCGTAGAGAAGAAAAGTGAACTAATTATTGCAAATTCTCCAGCGTGAAATCTGGCTACAGCAGCTAATCGTGAGTTGTGGGTGTTTATGTTTGCTTGTACATGAATAAGCTAAAGCACTATAGTGCTGAATGAGGAGGCTTGAATTGTGGAAAGGAGTCAGGCCGCCTCAAGGGCCCTAGTTGCGGGCGTTGTAAAAGGCTTTCATTTCTATATGCGAACCGTTTACACCGCAGAGAGCGTTAGTAGTTGAAGGAATACTTTTTCATCGCAGGCGGACCTAACAAAAGGATACGTTTCCTACTTGATCAGTGAACACTTTGCCGTCTCCAACTTCCATTTCCGTCCAGATCTGAAGACGACAGCTGGGCCGAAACGGGTAAGGCGATGATCAACAGTTCCTCGAATGCGGGAACTCCAATCATGACAGGGTCGACCTTGCAAGCCAGGCGGTCTCTCTCTCTCTTAGCCTTTTAGGGAAGTGATGGTCAAGGGTCCTCAACGGACCCTCACAGTTACCGCACTCCCATTGGAGAGAGACATGGAGAATGCAACACAGTGATGATAGAATCATGGAAAGACAATCCTTTATGACGCTTGATGAATGATGTGCAGGTTGCCGCAAAAATATTGAGATCTTCTACCTCTTGAGTTTTGAGGAGTCAGGTCGTGATCAAAGTAATTGACACACTTTCTTAGGACCCACTAACGAAAAGTGTGTCAATTATTTTGATCACGACCTTGGGACTGCAAAACGAGAGTGCCTTGAAGAATACCTTGCCTCCTATTGAGCCCGCTTACTCCACGTATGTAGTAACTAGTATATACACTTTTTCATTTCGCTGGGTTCAAAATTCGTATACAGCTAACTTCGGTGTATGAAAATTAATATAGAAACCAGGTAGGCTCGGTAGGCCATCTGATGGCCCGACCCTGCACGGACAGTCGATTCTTCACAAGGGGACCCACCATCCCAGGATAGGAATATCAGATACGGAGGCGCTATCGCCGCACATTCAGAGAATTAATATAATTTTAATATCGATACTACGAAGTTAAAGCTCCATTAATGAACTGCACAGGACGAATCTCGTATGCATATCTCGGCGGGAAGACAGAATAATACTAGCCTCCGCCTCTTGTCTCTAGGTATCATAATCGACTACCTCCACGGTTGGCCTGATGTATCCTCGGAGTCGGTGCGAGTTCCCCCATCATGACGGACAGTGAGGCGGTCGCTTTTCGATCGGCCCCAGCTCTTCAGCCACGGAGTTGGTCGCAAAGGATCAACTTTAATGTTCCCACAACGTCAGCTTGACAGATACCGTACCGGGCTATTACGAAGATCTGCACGACTGTGAGATGCTATCTGAGTCCCATGCTTATTACTCGCTGTTTGTCGCCCTACTCCTCCGTCCAAGCCAAGAACGCTGCAGGCCATTCTCCTTTTCACGGTCCTAACTTAGAGCCAGCCGTGGTGAACAGAAAGCTGCAGTAAGTAGGACATCTCGTGGAAGCGAAATTTGGCAGGTCTTTTGGTGGACCGAGAAGCATCCTAGCCAGCGGACTTTAGGTCAAACTGAAACAGCCAACCAGGACCCAACGCCGTGGCACCATTGTACTGCCCTAACCAGGAAGGGATTGAGGTTCGGGGTGCAGGGTTGTGCATTCATGGCCCACCACCGCCGCCGTCTTGCGGCATGGCATCCTTTTATTACTCACGATAACTTTGATCTCCGGTAAGATTGGGGTCCTCTTCCAATACCACCTCCCGAAGTGCAACTCCGACTACGAGATCAGCTCTTGTTCGGCTGTCGGGCTGGTAACCACTGGTCTCAGCAGCACACCCTCCCTCTATAACCTTTCGTGCGACTCCCTTAGCATCTTACAACTTGACGGATCCTTAGAGAGTCCGCAGAACGTCCTTCGAGAAGGGTACCCTCATTTAAGTACCTACATATCTCGGCCCCTTTCCTACTTTAAGTACACCCACCGGGTGTCAACTATTGGTTTAGTGGCTGGAAAAGTCAATGTGTTGGTGTGTTTTTTTATGACATAATAATCACACGATGTTCCGCAACTCTGATCATGTGTCTCGGAATAGCAGAAGAATAGGGTGCAAGGGCTCAATGTGGCTGACGAGACAGTTATCTCGCCGCACCTCCAAGACGCATCTCACAATCCACGGACTATACGAGTCCCATATATTCTCTTGCGTCCTCGGGGCGAAACATCCCTAGCATTTGCCTCTGATCACCACATCTGTCTCCGGATATTATCTGTTCTCCGATGCCCTGCGTTTACTGGATATGGTTCAAGGGCGCAGTTGATCTCGTCGATCGTGGGCTCCTTCCGCATCAACGTTTTGCTGACTTCGTCAGAAAGCTGACAGCTTGGTGCATCAGTCTCTATATGGATGGATTTCCTCCCTTGCAGTAAGGATTCTGTTATACGTATAGTCATCCTTCCATCGGTATTTTAAGCATCTCGCCAACATCCAGAGTGAAAGAAACACATTTTATAGCGACACCACTGCTCGTAAACATTTCACCACGCTGCTAGAAACGCGTAAGTCGGTCAGCCACATGTCGTCTAGCTGCTCTACTAGGGAGCTAGGATAGCACTGTACCATCCTTCGCTAGGTAACCAGCTACCTTTTCGGCGTGCCGCGTGATGGGGGCTTACGTTGATTGAGTTTAGCTCATCATCTCACTCTTGGATGTTTCAGGCGTCGATAGGAAATTTCCAGTAATTCACCTCTACGGTCGGTTCCTAAACTGTGTTCAACTGCTTACCCTGTCTTTCAGCTCCGTCGTATCGCTTGCCTTCAGCTGCGACACGACGGGAGTGGCTACTATGCATATGCCTTGGCGAACATGTGTGCGCCGGCCTGACGCAATAATATCGCCGGCATCACTTACGTATTTTAGAAACGTGCCTCCCGCCAACTCGGAACGCATAAACTCTCTCGCATTCGTCTGAAGTCAGGAAACTGAATCATCAACATGGGTGGCACGGACGACAACCATCCTTCTCCTTTCAGCCGCATCTGTCCGGTTGAAACGATCTAAAACGGAATTGGTCGATACCTGGGTAGCTTTCGCATGCACAATCGGTGCGTAATCGGTGTCCTCTTAAAACGGCTGGATTAGGGATATCTGCGTGTCTATTTGAACAATTGCGGTTTGTAAGCTGGGCAGTATCCGTGAGCTGATACCTTTTACTCTTCAGCCTTGTTCGAGAGTTGCGCCAAGGCCAACCGCGGACCACACATATGTACGGCGCCGAGGCTAAGCAGCAACATTGTTGAAACTAACACGGAGGCCTACCCGTTCTTGTGGCCAGTCCGGGTGCTGGAATTATCTTCGTCAAGCGGCGAGGATTCTTACGCGATTGTTCAAATTGCAAGGTATATATACGCGTAACAATTACGTTTCAGTAGCAGTATTCCACGGCTGGATGGGTTTAACCACGGTTGACTAGAGACCGGAAAGGTCCCATTATTCTGTAGAGTCCGCATCTGTAGTCGATCCATCAAGCAGATATGGAGATTTGAACACAATAAGTATGTGGAGATGGCGGTAATTGATGTGTAACTAGGCCCGAATATCTATAACTGACGTTTCAATGCTCTGCCGTCTGCACGTTACTACTCGCTGTGCTCTGACGTCAGCGACTTACCCGGAACCTGCGATTGATCGAACCAGCAAGAACCACCGTGCGCCTACGTAACCGTGACAGAAGATCACACGCGATAAGTGGCCCAAGTAGAGAGAAGGAAGAGTATAACATCTGAATGGTCTGTCTACAAGATAGGTACCTACTTGTAACCAAATGGACTCCTTGGCATCATTCTCCTAAACTGATCCTCTCGCTTGTTTCTTGGCAATATCCCATCAACCCCCTAGACGTGAACAGAAGTCACCCATTTCATATACTCCTGAACCAAACGAGATAGCAACCATCTCTGGGACGCTCTTCGCAATGACAGGGAAGGGGATTGACGTGAAGAAGGTAAGCACGACCCTGAACGAGACGCAATGGCAGAGCCGATGCTAACAGCTCCTGCAGGTCGGGATGCTGGGGGTTGGGAGCATGGGCTCCATGATCTCGCTGCTATTAGCTGAACTCGGCGTAGAGGTCTTTTACTATGACCCAAGTACGTAGTGAAAGCAGCCCCATGGCCGTAGTCTCTCACTGACCCCCGTCGCAGGCGACAAGAACATGGACATGCTGGAGCAGCAGTCCAAGGACATCAAGCTGAACGACAAGGTGCACCGGACAAGCGGCTACGACGAAGTCTGCAAGAACCTGGAGACTCCCGAGCAGCCGAAGGTGTTCATGTTCAGCACGCCGCACGGCGAGCCCGCCGACAAGTGCGTCGAGGCGCTGAAGCCCCACCTCAAGAAGGGGGACATCATCATCGACTGCGGCAACGAGCACTGGGCGAACACGGAGCGTCGCCAGAAGGATCTGGATCCCCAGGGCATCCACTACGTCGGGTGCGGAGTGTCGGGCGGATACCAGAGTGCCCGGCACGGGCCGTCCATGTCGCCGGGGGGCAGCCCCGAGGCCCTTGAGAAGGTGATGCCGTTCCTGGAGAAGATGGCCGCGAGGGACAAGCAGGGGAGGCCGTGTGTGGTCCCCGTGGGTCCCGGCGGCAGCGGCCACTACGTCAAGATGGTGCACAACGGCATCGAGCAGGGGATGATGAGCGTGATCGCCGAGGTGTGGATGCTGCTCACGGGGGGGCTCGGCCTAAGCCACGAGGAAGTGAGCGACATCTTCGAGTCCTGGAACAGGTCGGGCCCGCTGCACGACTGCTTCCTCGTCGACATCGGCGTGGGCATCGAGCGCGCCAGGGGCGGGCGGGGCGAGCGGGAGGTCGAGGACGTCCGCGACAAGGTCACACAGGACGTCACGGAGGAGGAGGGCACGGGCATCTGGACGTGCGAGCAGGCCGTCATGCTGCACGTGCCCGCGTCGTCGCTCCTCAGCGCCCACCTGTTCCGCTGCGCCTCTTCGGACGAGGCGCGGCGCATGAAGAACAGGGAGTCGTCCGCCGGCGCCGGCGCCGTCAAGGCGCGGCTGCTGTCAGTGGTGGGTGAGGGGGAGTCGAAGAAGCAGGCCTTCGTCGAGCGGCTGCACACGGCGACATACTTCTGCTTCCTGGCGTGCTTCGCGCAGGGGCTCGACATCATCCGGAGCAAGGACCGGCGCGAGGGCTGGGGGCTCGACTACGCGAGCCTGCTGCGGCTGTGGCGCGGTGGGTGCATCATCCAGGCGAACTACATCACGGACCTGCTCGACCGCATGTACCGCAGGCCGGACCACGACCCGGACGACGTCCTGTCCAACGCCGAGGTCGGGCGCGAGCTCGCCGCGCACTACGGCTCGGCAAAGGAGGTCGTGCTGCGCGCCGTCGAGGCCGACCTCTTCGTCCCTGCCCTCAGCCAGACGCTCGAGTGGTACAAGTACGACACGTCGACCCACCTGCCCACGCAGTTCATGGAGGCCCAGCTCGACTACTTCGGCCAGCACATGTTCGACACGAAGGACGACCCCGTCCGCGGGCCGAAGAAGGGGAAGCATCACTACGAGTGGCAGCCGGCGACGGGCATTTCTGGGAAGTAAGTAGTATATTAGGGCCGGGCTGTATGGGATAAGGCCGAGCTAGGGCTAGATGATAGTCAAGTCTGTGATGCACTCACTTCCTATCCTAGAGTCTGCTCTCGCTCCAGTCGACCATCGTCAGAGAAGTGTGTCTTGGAGTAGTAATCTTCCCTTCTTCGATATGCTACGGATGAGTAACCGTACAACCAAACCGGGAGCATTTTCCATCAATAAGCCTCGTTTCATCTTTTGAAACCGAAACCGTCGTTAGATCACTGAGCAATTAGGAGCCGCTCATGGCTCCCTTCTGCGCCAATTCCCACCTCTCCCAAACGTAGACGAAGCCCGGGGCCAGACGCTTTCCGCTCCAGGGTTGGCCCAGGCAGAACATACATCGGAAATTGCTAGGATGTCCTATATTTATCTACGCGAACGATGTGCTCCCCAACGTCAACATCCGGGCCGAGCAGCGTGTCATACGGAGCAATGATCTCGCTCGACCTTGGGGGTGTTTACAGCGGCGGGAAGACTCTTCAAGCTCCACGCATGGCTACGCCCGTCTACGGATATCCTCGAGAGCGCACAGAGGGAACCGAGAAGGGGAGAGCGATCGCCGCCGGTGACACCCCACCCCGCCTGCGCCTGAGTAAGCCGCCCTACACCATAATAACGTCGCAGCCGACAACGCGATTAGACAAGTAAATACGTGCCAGGCACCCGGCCGTTGCACCGTCCGTCTCCTCTTATCCACGCGCACACACACACCCAACCATATGGCACCCTATCTCTCGTACCAAGGCCCATAACACAAGAATGCGAAGATTCATCATTTCCTGCCGGCCCCTTCCTTCCCTGTCGAGGTACTGGACGCCGGGCACTGGCACTGCCGGTATAGCGTCATCGTATATATTGCACTGCGCAAACAACAGGCGTCTGTCTCTCTACTGGAGCCCCTACAAATTCAAATCAGGGGAGTGGAAAATCCCCGCCGCGGTGGAAAGGCGAACCCGGGCCGTGATTCTTTTCTTTTCTTTCTCCTTTGTTGCGTTCTCCTAGCCCGAGGTACGATACCGTAATTCTCACACATGTACCACTACGTGGTGATCGGAGCGACCCCTATTCGGGGCTGAAGTCGTGGACTTGCCCTGGTTACAACGGACCAGTTAATATGTCTAAAGGAGGTATGTGCTATCGTAGATTGTTAGTAAGGCGCATGTTGAGGTTGGCAAGACGAGCTCCGAGTCTACTTTTGCGCAGAATGCGCCTTAGCCAATACCTCTCAACCTCGTCCGCTTGTTGACAGCCCTAAGATAAACTGTGACGTTATGATGCTGTGGGGACATATCAGCCATTTTATGCTTACCTAGGAGAAGCGAAGAATAAAACAACCATGCAACCGTAGAGTGTCTCTCGTAATTGGCAGTTCATTATTAGTAATAATTTATATGGTTCTTCTGCGACCCTCGTTATTACAGATTTCGGGCCCAGGTAATGCGGTTGAGCGAGACCCCCTTCTTTGTCTAGAAGCTCAATGTCCGACCTGTCTCCTGATCCATCCCCCCTCCAAGCGTCGAACCGTCGTGAACTCCATGAAATGCTTGCGTTCCTTTCTCGTAATTATACACATCCCAGGCAATCCCCCGGTGCCAGCCGACATTATCATCATATTTCAATCAATGCATCACCGTCGCATCAATCCAAGTTCAGTAATACAGGTTATGAATAGGCCCATACTGGGTACAGCTTACGCCCGAAGCCCATGGTTTTCATCAAGTCAATCAAATGGCGCCTCCCGAGGATGGTTTCCTCATGGCGCCCGAGACGAACGCTAGCAGACCGCCCCAACTGCTTTTTACGCCTTTCGGGATCGAGTCGAGACGCCGTTGGCCTTGGATCCAGTCGATCTAGCCTTGCCGAGGGTATCAACACTAGCAGTGGCGTGCGGGTCGGGCAGAGGAGCCTGGGACATGCGCCGCAGGGACTTGCGCGCACTTGGGGCCTTGTGGTCCCTCTTGTAGGTGGCAATGTAGAAGAGGATGAAAAGGACAAGGTACGAGCTGATGACACCAATACCGGCAAAGGCAGCGAACTCCTCTCCAGCGCAGTTGCCGGCGTTGGGCAGGTTGGGGAAGTATCGGGACGCGAAGTAGGTGTACGAGGCGAAGTAGACGAAACCTATAGAGGTCAGTTAGTGGATATGCTGACGGAGTCGGGATTGGGTGGTCAAACGTACCCAGATCGATGATGAACTGGATGATCTGCAGGCGAGTGACCCACTCCTTCCACCAGATCTTGATGCCTCGGGCACTCTGGAAGTAGTACCAGTACATGACGACGTGGACAGTCAAGTTCAGGGTGATGGGGACCCAGGACACAGCAGTGTTACCTATCAGCTGAGTGTAGCAGAGGACCGCGGTGGCACCATGGTGGTAGCAGTGGAGGAAAGCTGTCCGGTATTAGAAGACTAAAAGTCCTGTCTGGACACGTGTTGGCACTCACTCAATGGCTTCTTCTTGAGGAACAGGAAAACGGTGTCGAGCAGCTCAAGGTACTTGGTTAGGTAGTTCAACTGGTCCATGTTAGTCACTCGTGCCCGCCCGAGGGACTATGATGAACAAGAGTAGACGACATACGTAATACAGGACGACCATCGGTTGAGTCCAGCCCCCATCGGCGTCGCAAATTGCGTAGAAAATGCCTCTGCGAACGAGAGTTGGTAGTAGCTGCTCAATGAAGAGGGCCAAGAGCATAGCGCTGATGGCGGTGAGATAAAAGTTGTGGATCAGAAATAACCCCTTGAGCTTATAAGGTGGCCGATTGCGCATCCATTCGCGACCGCCAAAGATGACGGCGTAGTATATGACGACGAAGATGGAGGTCTCCTTCAGTGTTGACATGGGCGTCTTGCCGGCTTCGAATCTGAAGTCATCGGCCGGGTAGCCGGCGAAATACCCGAAGGCCTTGCTGAAGTACGGCCACAGGTGTATCCCGAAGGGACGGTCCACGGTCGGGACAGGGAGCGAGTCCCACAGGGCAGCAGGAGTCGGGCTGGACATGATGATGTTGGTTTTTCTGTCTTCTATGCTCTATCGTAAAGCAGGCTCCGTCTCTATTCTCCGCGCCGCGTAATGTGTGGGAAAACGACGACAAGATGCGAGCGATCTATTTTGCTGCAGGACAACCAGCCAGGTAAATACCAAGTATGTTGTCTGCTGGCGGTGTAAACACAAGTTCGCGAGAAGGAGTGACACGACCAGAATCAACAGGACGACCCAAGGCAGGAGGCAGCCACCTGACAATTGATGGGTCAGTGATTCCGCGGAATCAATGAAGATTAAAAATATACAGTAGTGCAGAGGAAGGAAAAAGAAAAAGGAGATCCCACGGAAGAGGCGGAAGGGAAGGGAGGAGGAATTGCGATAATAGAGGAAGATAGATAGATGTTCATATTTTATGATAAGGGGAAACTTTTAGCTGGTCGAATCTAATCTTACAATTTCCCCCGATGCGCCCCATTAAAACGTTAAAAACCTCCTCTCAGCCCCTGTTTCGAGTACTACTGTAGGTATCATATCACGCCACACGTCACCCGAATTGCTGGTTTATAGCAGTGAAGGGCCTGGAGGGATGCCTTTTACCGCTATTAGTACGTACCTAATAGTAGACCACTACCACCAGGGTCCCGGCCGACTGGAGCCGAACCGCCTGCCACGCAACCCGCGGGATGCCGGCGCGCCGCGTAAATTCCTACTCTCGCCAGTACGTGAATTAAGTAAGTGAGTACCTTATCATATGCACCTCCACGCAACCAAATTTGGACAGGTGCTGCATCCATTGACCAATCATACCCCATTTCAACCATGAGTTAATCAAATAAAGGCACGTAAATTGCTTCTCAGTTCCTTCTCGTTTGTCAACAAAAGCTTGTAAATGTGGGGATCCCACTGAATTGTTGGGAACCAATCTTTCTTTACCTACTGGCCTCGGGAATCACTTATAGTCGGAGGTCGGAAAATACATATGTGTCCATTCAGCCACTTTCAATTAGTTAGTATGTGCATCACTGACCGACTCGTCTGTTTATTGCCGTCGATTATCTCTGTCTTGGACTGTTGTTGGGCCCGGGTTCTCCTAAATTGCGAAAACGCCGTTTGTCTGCACTCCCTAGCCGCGACATCCACATATCCAGCCGATCCGCCGCTATAAGCGCGATATTCGCATCGGCGTTTCCAACTTTGCCTCGGCACTTCCTCTAGACTAAGGACTAGACATTGTCGAACTTGTGACAGTCAAGTCGCTCCGACCCAGTTCCGACAATACCACCATCAGACATGCGTAATTAGATATATGCCGTCGAGCAGTTCTGATATGCCAGTCGTACATCTGTTACAGCCCCACTTTCACGGCGATATCAGCTTTTAACGGCGCGGAAAGCTTGTCTATGCAGTACGACATATCTGGCCACAGATATCGGCCTAGGAACACCGGCAGCGACCGAAATTGCCTATTCTATCTTCTGGTGGATCAACGGATGACTCGCCTGCTCGCTAACTGACCTTGGAAGCTAATGTAAGATCCGTCGCTCACCTTATTACGCACTGCGGGCGGCTTGCGATCTTTCTGGCGGTCTTGGTTTCTTCGCTCGATATGCCTCAGGACACCTTAGCCCCTATGACGCCTAAGTCAGAATCATGAGGTCTAATCGGAAAGAGCCCCTTAGGGTTTCCAATGCGTGCTGGAATTGAGTCCATCGAGACCATGTGCTCTGCCCGAAGTGCATTGGGGTGCTGCCGTATGCGCTAGGTTTATGAATGTCTATACGGGCTTCGGCGAAGCCTGGCGGACACCCCTAACTCGTGCTCTATAGTCGATTGCTGGGGACGTATACTCAGGAAGCGAGCGACGTCTAAGATGGGCCAGATAAACTTCTGGGAAAGGCTGGAAGGATAAAGGTTAGTTGCGCTCACCTAAGCTATCTACTTCTACTCTGTCTCGAACTAGGCGAAAGACAATGAAGAATGCGCCAGGAAGCGCCATGAGATGGGCTTCAATCGACTAGCGCTACAGACAATACTGTCCGTCTATCGTAGCCCTCGCCCGCTACTCTTATATTCTGCTCTGGAACAAGGTAAAATATATCGTGGAGACAGCGACCTACAATGGGCCGGGAAACAGTAGGAGTTGGGCGCCCGACGCGTAGGGCGTGCGTTGCGGGTTGTCGCGCGCTAGCAAGGTAGAAATTGGGGAGTGCGAAGGCCACGCCGTCCTAGGGGCCTCGGGATGATGACCTACCGTCTGCGGGAGCTCGTGCTCCTTGACGCCTGGATGGCAGCAGCAGCGACGCTCAGAACCTACGCCCTCTGGTTCTTCTGGCTCGAGTGGGTTCCGGAGCCGAGGGAGGCTGCCGTGCCGTACGCCGCCCCGGATGAGGCGGGGAGGGCGAGGTCCGGGATTCCCGGCCGTCGTGGGGAAGAGGAGCGGGCGCTCGCAGACGATGACCGAGTATGTCCTTCTGTTTCTTAGAGCTATGAGAATTTAACTTCGGCAGAACGTTGTAATGCCAATCAAAGATAGCCTCTCATTGTAAATGTAGCTATCGTCTACGAGAAGAAGACTGGTAGTTTTATAACCCCCGCCTTTGCCTTGAGGCTAATTATATATGAGAGCTTGGTGCTTGATGAAATCTTCTGTTATATCGAGAGAAAAGGCAATATTAGATATCGGAGGACATGTGCCTGCACGACTTGGTCCGAAATTTGGAATGCCAGAGTAAATGAGCGTATATCTGGTAAGATATATCGTGAACAACTCGGACCCAAATGACGTCTTCGCATATGTGTGTTGCGGCTGGCTGCAGATGCGTGTTGGACGGTGACAGCTCGGGCCACGTGCACTGGCCATAGAAGCTGAACGCTGTAATCTCGATGCTCGATATAGGATCGGGCTGATTGGGCAGAGACAGTCAAGTACCCCAAGCTATGTAGCTATGTAGTTCTGCATGCGAGCCAATCATATCTTCACAATCCAGGAGGACAACCCCACCTTCTTCCCCTCTGGTCCAATCTAAGTACAAACCTGCCAATTAGGAATTAGGTACGTCGAATGTCGTACAGCTACATGTACCTAGTAGCAAAGCAGCAGCAGCACCACCCGAACCCGACGGACTTGGGAGGAGGGAAGAAATCCTGAACCGTACGATCAGATAAACTCCTCCAAAACTTTATCTGCGTCAACCTTAACTACCGTACCTGGTTACCTCTATACGTACGCAATAAGACAACACCACCACCACCATCACTTCCTCCTCCTCTCCACTCCCTTATCTTCTAATCTAATATTTAACCAAAAAAAAATTAACAAAATTTCCCCAGCAATGTCCTCGACTTCCCTCCTCCGAGTCGCTGCCCGCGCCGGGCCCTCCAAGACTTTCTTCCGCGCAAACCGGCCCGTCGCTCCCAGCCGGGCGAGCGCTTCTTTCGTCCCCGGTGTGATTGCCGGCTCCAGCCTCAACTTCAGCACCACCGTTTCCCGACGAAGCGAACACCAGGAGGAGACCTTCGAGGAGTTCACTGCCCGGTAAGGAAACAATTTTGTTTTCGATCATCGTGGGGTAGCCTCTTTGGGACTGAGCTTCAATTGAGGAATTTCGGTGTTTAGGCTAGCACCGCGAATGAAGGAGGGGCGGCTTGGGAGAGCTGCAAAAAGCGGCTCAATTGGTCTCTAAAATTATGCCGTCGAGGAATACATAAGCTAATCGAAGCTTCTGTATAGTTATGAGAAGGAATTCGATGCTGTGCAAGATGTGTTCGAGCTGCAGGTTGGTCCAATCTCTCCACCCACTAGAACCCAAAGGCGCGCGAGCGGGTCGTGCGTCATAAATTCACCACCACCGCCCACCAGCACCACCGTTTGCAGTGACGACAACCACGAAGTACTGGAACACGAACTAACATGCCCACGCTATCACGCAGCGCAACCTGAACAACGCCTTCGCCTACGATCTCGTCCCCTCGCCCTCCGTCATCCAGGCCGCCCTCAAGGCGGCGAGAAGAGTGAACGACTTCCCGACTGCCGTCCGGATCTTCGAGGGAATCAAGGCCAAGGTCGAGAACAAGGGCCAGTACGAGGAGTACCTCCAGGAGCTGAAGCCCCTGAAGGAGGAGCTCGGCGTCCTGCTGAAGGAAGAACTGTACCCCGAGGAGGCCGCCAAATAAGCGGGCAATATCTATCCGGTAATTCCTACTTTATTGGAAGGACTGCGAGGGCGTCTGGCGGAGAAAACGGGAGGACCGGGGGGGGGGGAGCATTGTTTGGATTGGAGCGCGGAGGGCGAGGCGTGGGGGAGAGAAGAGAGGAAAATAAGAACCCGGTGTCCTTGGATGCCAAAATGTGTATATGTCTTACTACTTTTTATCTACTCGTTAGAAAACCACGATTCTCCCGCGGCGGACGAAAAAGACACAGGGGCGGCATGGTTGCAGGATAGAAAAAGAGAGGAAAGGCACATTTTTCTTTTCCCTTTTGTTGTGCGAGGTAAAAAAGGCATTTCAACCCGACTCGCTCATGCTATATCTCTCGGTCCCCCATAATTCCACCTCATCTCCCCTCGTATTATTCTCGTCCTACGTGCGTTAGGCAGAGCCATATATATCTCCTGCGTGGTCTACTCGTAAACTCATATTTCCATCTTATTGCTGTACCTTCTCCTAAGCCAGCCCGTACGGAGAGCATGGCAGATCATATATATCGGCTTTAGGGCAGGCATTCTAAGCCGCAAAGTGCTGATCCCGCCATACACACACGCGCACGTATGTTTAGCAGTACCCTATTCACGAAGCACGACACCCGTGCCCATCCATGGGCTGGCGTATCACGAAGATCCCAGCTAACCCTACCAGTGTGTGTGGTGGGTTTTGTATAAAAGATGATCACCACCACCACCACCACCCCGCCGTCGCGAAGTACTCACTCGCACATACCGACGACCAACCAACCAACCAACCGACCACCCTGAGCCTTAGATCCTGTGAAGACGACATCACCATCTATCTATCGATTGATCTTGTAACAGAAAATTCGGGTAGGGAAGTTCTTTTAAAGCGCAAGAGTTAAATTAAAAATGTTCAAAAAAAAGGAGGTGGGGGCAACTGGGCGGCTCTTCGGACACACATATACGCGTAGTTCTAGAAACACCAACCCACGCATCTGGGATTTTATCTAACCGTTCTCGAGCAGTACGTACCACTTGAATGCCAAATGATCTGCTTTCGCGGAGGGCCCGGCCGGAGGACCAAGGGCCATATTATGGATTATAAAGGTAGCTAGCTTGGTGACACATGATAATACCTTAGGCATGCCAAGTAACACCTTCCGGGACAAGACAACCCGAGCATGTGAAACACAGAGGGGCAAGTCAGACGTGGGAGAGGACAATTCGAATTCGCATAAAGGAAGGCAGGCAGGCGGAAACGCAGCAGTAGTAAAACCTCCTCTATTAATCTACACAACAAACAAGCTAGCCAAGCAATCACACACACGCGCGTATACGCCCGCCCCCGTCCAGATCCGTTTCATGATATGAGGGAGCATGGGACACGGAACATGGACATGCCAGTTCTGTCTGACTGTCTGACTGACTGGCTGACACGTTTATTCGGTCTGTTCTCTTTGTCCCCTCCCTCCAGGCGCGTCTCCCTTCTTAGGGGAAAGACAACAAGTCAGGAAAAGTAAGGTAAAGGGGTAGTGGAAAGCAGTAGGGGTAGTAAGTAGTATGATGCGAACACTTGGGGGTTGGGGGTCATGTGCTAGTTATGGGGTATCCATCAGTCCATCCTTCCATTCTTCCGTACACACACCCGTCCGTTTCGTCCACCGCGATCCATCAACCGACTGACTCCTGGGTATAAGCCTCGCTAGCCGTACAATGAGCGTAGCAGGGTGGAGGGTGGGCGTGAGCGAGATGCGAGAAAGCGCGTGACAGTTCAGGGAAAGGAAACCGCCGACGCGCTATGAAGCCAGGGGCTGCTTGCTCCATCCACAGACTGCTTAGACCGGTCAGGCCTAAAGCCTGTCCGAACTGCTCGCGTCGGCGGAGAACGAAGAGAAAAGGGGGGATATATCCGTTGTCGAAGAGGAGTAGGGCGACAGGCAGTGTAGTGGGTGATGACGAAACAAGGTCTTCTTCGCGGATCTCTCGGGTTTACTTATTGTCTCGCTTTCTCGCTCCTACCCCTCCATCTTGCTGGGGTAATTAGATACGTCGCTCCCTGCCATGCAAGCCGACTCGAAGGTAGAAACCGAAAATGAAGAAAAAAGAGAAACTAGGTCCAAATGCGGCGGCGCAACGCAATATAACACATGTAGCGCCACTCTGTCCAGCTAATCGCCGTGTTGGATCTACATCCATCCGCCCTATAGTGGAGTGCCTGTAAAAGAAACCAGGCCTCTGATATCCTCCTGGGAGGCTCTCGTTCACCGTCCATCTATTGGTCGATACCTCGGTAGACAATGCCTCAGCGCCACTTGTGAAGTCCATTCGGTGTATTCGTCCGTCGATAATGTTATAGTAAGGCAAAGCCTGCTAGCGTAGAATGGGGGGAAGCGTCCTCCGCCAGTAAACTAGGCAGAGGAGGCCTTGGAATCAAGATGAGAAGGCGAGTGAAGTGTGCCATTAGGCGAATTCCTTTTCTCTTAATCCCTTCCCTCAACCGACCAACTTTAATCCCTCAGATGCGCGTGCCGATTAAAGAACGGCATACCAGAGACTACGCCTCCGCCGCCGCTCTCAAAGACGCCGAGGGGCGGCTGGGCGCCCGTGGCCGACGCGGGGCTCGCGGCGCGGCTGGTGGTGGCGGCGCGCGCGACGGACGATGGGGTGGTCGGGTGATGGTTGTGGTTGCGGGGGCTCAGGACCGACGCCGACGAGGAGCCGCCACCAAGCGCGGCCGTCATGCGCGGACTACGCGGGACGCTGCTCTGCCTGGTCTCGCGGCGGCCGGCGCGGGCTAGCCGCAGCTCCTCGTGCAGCTGGCCGAGCCGGGCCTCACGGTCACGCGCGATGCTGCGCTGCTCGGCGAGCAGGCGCGCAAGCTCGGCGACTTCCTGCCGGCTCTGCAGCTCATTGACCCTCGCGACGTTGTCATCGGCCCGCCGCGCGAGCGCCTCGAGCTCCCGGTTCTCCGCCCGCAGCTGCGTCGCGCTGTGCGAGGCCTGCTGGTACGCATTCTTAGTGTACTCGAGGTCGCCCTGCGCGAGCGTCACCCTCTTCTCAAGGTGCTGCACCCTGGCGCGCGCCTCTTCGAGGTCCTTCTCCAGCTGCGCCAGCTTGCTGGCTTCGGGGATCGATGAATTGAGGAGCGATTGGGTCGCTTCGGAGAGTTTCTTCTGGAGCTCTGTGTTGGTCTCCTTCAACGTCGCGTTCTCCTTCCGGGCGGATTCGAGAGCCGACGCCAGAGTATTTGCCTTCTCCGTAGCCTCAGCACAGTCTGCCTCGAAAATACCCCTGTCTTTCAAGGCTTCCATGAACTTGGCTTGTATGGTATTAATAGAGGAGGTATACCCGTCTACCTCTTTCTTCGACCGATCGCTTAGGCGGCGGAATTCGTTCTCCCGCTCCCTGCTCTCCTGTAGCTCAGCAGTGAGCCGTGCGATCTATAGTTCGTCAGTGAAAACACTCTCGATGCGTAGCCTGGTTCCGACTGACCTTCGCTGATAGCACCTCTAATCTCGCTATCGAGACACTGACAGTGCCCGGGCCGTTCATGATGCCGTCATCAAGTAGTTTCCTCACTGAATCGTTGATGTAATCCACACCACTGACCAGGTATGCTTGTGACATCCTTGGACGCTTCGATGCACTCTCTTGGGGCTCGTCCTAACCTAAAAGTAAGATTTTGAAATAAATATTTACTGGAGTGAAGGCAACTTACGTGAGATCGTTTACGACTACCTGGAGCTTGTGGAGCTGTAAGGGGCTCTAAGCTAGGTTGGGACAGTCGCGTTTGCGATCTGACCTCGGGGAGGCCCTCGAAGATATCCTCGGGCAGCTCCTGGGGCTCCCAGTAGAAGTCATCATTATCCGGCATTTCGAGATATTGTGCAAACATCTCGGCGACCTCAGGCGGTTTGCGAAGCGTATAATCGGGTTCTTCGATGTACTGCATCGCTTTGACTAGAGCATGCATGAGGTAATTCTTCCGTTCTAAAGGCGCCATGTTCTCTGAAACCCGCATGTTGATATGCTGAATAGAATTCGTATTTGTGAGGAGAAGCACTAAGGGAGGATTTGTTTCGTCGAACGGCGGCAGTAAGTCTCGGCGGTATGTGTGGTCGAAAGCAATGACGGCATCTGCGTCGCTTAGAAGTGAAGATGAGTCTTCGCTTGTAGAGTGAATGACAACGGTTAAGGAGGACCGGTCCGTCATGGCGCTGGGCGTCTCCTGTCCCGGCCGAATCAAGCGATAGCCCCTCGTCTGCACCACGTTACTTAACAGGTCCAGGAGTTGCCCAGGCCTGGCGAGTATGAGGATTTTCTTCGTTGATCCAAGCCGATTTAGGTGAAGCAGGAACTCGTCGACAAAACAGAATTTTGGGTTGGTGCCGACAACGTGTTTGGTTACAGCCTCAGGGCCCAATTCCACAGCGGTTTCCATAAACGGGGGGAAGTCGCAGAAGTCGAAAAGGCGCGAGAACATCTGATCCATCGCTGAAATGACGGCTTGATTCGGTTTTTGGTAAGGTGAGACCAAGAACGCGGAATTATATGACGTTATCAAGTCCTGGTTCTCCCGAATAATGTCATTGTATTGCTCCCGGCCGCTAGTGCTGGCAAAGAACGGAAGTGTGATCAAATGCTCGTTTACACCGCTTGGAATATAGGGGAGGTGTCCAGAGGAATTTTGCGGCAATTCGTCATCTGATTGCTTAGAGAAATCCACCGAGGGAATGAAATCCTCCGGCCCGGCTGACTCGGCGAGCGCATCATCGGTAGGTACCGACGGACTGAGATCCCTGTCTTCTATTGAGAGAGTCAGGTTAGAAGGATCCAAGGTCGCAGGAGGCTCCTCATGGGATGTATCGTAAGCCATATGAGCCGAACTCATGTGGAGGGGCAAACTGTCGGCGTGCTGATGTCCATCGGAGGCTTGTGTTGTCTCTGGCAGCGGTGACTGTTTATCCTGCAGCGTTTCTGCTGGTCCTCCAAATGGCAGTATCATAAGGTCGCCTGGCGGGGGGACAGGCACAGAGAAGTCTAACATCGTCCCCACCTGTACATTTGGTTCTGTGGGTGTTTGGGTTTCGGTCTGATCCGCCGGGAGCGGCGCATTCCCCGAGCCTGTAGGGACATCGGATGATTGGCCGGACGCTCCAAAGTCAAGGGCGGCAAAATGCTGCTGTCGAAGCAGCCTCAGCTTTTCTTTCGCTGACATCCTCGGTTGGAGTGCTTCTGGGTCCTCCATTTCAGTAGAAGACTGCGACTGTCTTTCGAAAAGTCTTCTTCGCGAAACTGACGGCGTAGCACTGGGCGAGAGCTCGTTCTGTTGTCCGAGTGAAGGGGACGAAGGCTGGCCAGCAGATGAGACGCGGGCACAAATGCGATCCACTTGCTTTTCTAAGGTTATTTGCGATTGTGGGATCGAGCGGAGCTCGGCCTGCGAGTCTAGTTGCTGTATCCTCGGAGCAGATGAAGGGTTCCTGGTATTACCATTTAGCTCACTCAAGGCTTGGCTAGAGTTCCGTGAGTTTAACTGCTCCTCCGGTTTCCTCGTAGTCGCGTCAGGAACAATGCCTTGTTCGTCGTAGAGTGCGAAGCTTTCCTGACTGTGGTCTAAAAGGTTTGGAGGGTGGGCGCTCAATTGTGATACGATCTGAGCTGCTTGTGAGTTGGTGTGTGAAGAAGATGCATGAATCGCGGACACTGAATTTTGGGTGGTAGGAATCTTCGCATTAAGGTTTGGTTCCGAAGAAGTCCCCGCGCTTTTGGTCGAAGGCTGCGATGTTGGTGCGGCAGCGTCGCATTCGAATGGTACTTGCGTCAAAAACGCGAGATCGTCCCTATTCCCATTCCCAATAGAATTGTGCGATGAATTTCCACTGGGAAATTGCCAAGGAAGTGATTGTTGGCTCTGGGCAGCAGATGGGTTTGTTTCGGCTTCAGTTGCAATTGTCAGTATGTCCTGGTCATGCGCGAGGCCCGTAGCCTGGTGATCTGGCTGATGTGAGGTGATATTTGCCGTCGCCTGTGTTGACTGTGTAGCTGAGCAATTCTCAGATACCAGGCTTCGGGCTACAGCCTCCCTTGCAATTTGACTTAGTAACAAGGGGTCCGGTTGAGTGATGCTGTTTTGCGTCTGTAGAGTTGAGGTTCCAGAAATGTCCTGGGAGTCTGGTATGACGCGTTGGGAGGACGTTTGGTGCTGTGCAGTTTGCCTTCGCGTTTGCCACCAGCTTGGTCGGGATTGCGGCGATTGCTGGGATGACTGTTGCGAGGCTGGAGAGGATGGCACGAGCTGATACTCCGAACGGTCCAGGGATGTATTGAGAGGCAGCTCCACTACTATTCGAGCTCCTCGCTGACCTCTTTCTTGTTCTTGGTTTCCAACAAGAGTGCCCGTGTTTTCAGAACCCTCCCGGGTGTCTTGCGGCCCGGTTGGAGGAGGATGAGGATAGGGGCCGGTTCGCCTCCGTTTCGGTATAGCTCCCTCGGCTATTCCGCCGTCGTGTAGCGGCTCCTCTTCGGACGCTTCTTGTTCCCCACGTCTCTTACGCCTCAAATCCGCCGGCTGAACTGGGTTGCTATCCTTAGTAGACTCTACTGCAGAATCGTCCGGCGCGTCCTGGCGCGCATTCGTATCTTGCGGCGGGGCCTTGTTGTTCTTCTTCTTCTTTTTCTCTCGCCAAGCGTTGATTGCAGCCTTCGTCACGTTCTTCGAGGGCTCCTGTATACTTGTTAGTTCCTAGTCCGGCAGGCCACAGTCGACATGGTAGTCAACAGGGAGAGCAGCATATCCCTACCCAGCCTGGTTCGTAAGGCTGACCCGTCCCAGGATCAGTACCCTCCCACTGCACGAGATACTGCACAACTCCTCTATGACGTCTCTCGTCGATGATATCCTTAATCTCCCACCAGTCCTCCCTGTCGTCGTCTTTTATCGTTTCGGCGGACTTGCGCTTTGTCGTCTTCTTGGGCGCGGCTTTCGCTCTCGGTCGGGGCTGCTTCTGTGCTGTGGAAGATTCGGCGACCGCAGGTCTCATTGACGCCGATGCACGTCGCGGACGATCTACAAGGAGAGTAATCCCATCGTCAGTCTCCCCTCCCAAGCTATCACGCGATATAGGTGCTTTACGGAGCTGCTCTTACCATTGCGATCTGCTGAATCCATCAGGATCGAACGCCTATGACGGGGTGCTGGCGACGCGGCTAGTGGCAGGGGTCTCGGTGTACTGTGGCTGGCTCCCCGAAACTGTGGCTGGTGGGGCACCTTTCCACAGTAACTTCCTACCCTAGCCCACTTACACGCAGCGAGTGAGGTAAGCGCAGCCAAAGTAATATCGATAACTTCTCTGTGGAATTAACCTGGTAATAAGATGCAAGTGGGACGGAGGAGTTGATTTTAATTCGATCAGAGCCTCGAATTCGTATGGTGCAGGTTCGTGTTTGTGTTCGGTCCAGAGACCACCTTGGGCTATCATCTATGAGTTGAAGATCGCCTGATTCCCTGAAAGCGAAGTTCAGATGACTAAGGCTCGGGTTACATGACTAAGGAATATAAGGTGTGACAGGTGAATGGTAGATTGTGCATTGCATTCAGTGGCTTTTGGTTGGAAGTTTCACGGGCAACGACGAGGAGCAAGCTCTGGCCGTCTAGCGCCCTGAAACTCAAGAGTGACCCATTCAGGCTTTAGACAAAATAGTTGGGCCACCTTTCATATCGAGGAGTCGACATATAGATATTAGATAATTCATGTCCGAGGCAAACTATAGCTGGCTAAGTAGTTTCAGAAGTGGAGCTTATGTTTATTCGATTTTCTCTAAAATAATCGCCGTAAGTGTATAAAGATAATACGCCGACATGGTCCAGTTATGGTAGGAGCGTTGAGCGTGAAGTGATGCCGGACCTCTGCTAAGCACCTTTACGTTCGAGTTGCCCTTGTTAGTGGCCGTTGCCGCAAGAAACCTTATATACTTTGGAACAACAACAGTTAACATGGTCTTGGCTGTTACATACACCTCAGTGACTATAATCGTAGGTTAAGCAGTTAACGTCAACTGACCATCTAGATACGTTACGGAAGTAACGGCCAGGTGATTACGTCAAGAGCGGTCTGATCTCGGTTCTATTCTACGTCGGAATATAAGTAGGTGTAGGGATTCCTAACAATGCTTGGGCGAGATCCTTCTGTATCTGTAATGGGGGTGCCTTCAAAAGAAGGAATCTCTTAATATTTGCTGGGAGAGACTAGTCGAAATAGATGCTTAGAAGTAGTGAATCATACAGCAGTTAAATGAACCCCCAATACAAGGTATCCCACCACATCAGCTACAAACAGGAATCGAAGTGGATAATTCGTCTAAACAGCGACTCAAAGGTTTTCGATAGGAAGCTGACAGTTGTGTTCCTCGACATTTACCTGAAGCTGTTCAAACGATAAAGGAAATAACTCTTACCAAGCGTCATGGATACCATAGATACAAAATGACAAGCTAGGGACGTATGAGATGGTAGATATGTGTTGTTTGAAGTGGTAGGCGTAAGCAGCGTCCTAGCTATGAGTGTAAATAGGGAACTTACACTCTATTCACTTCGAATTTGCTGTAGCCTACTGAGATTACTTTACTCGTATTAACCAAGGGTTAAAGAATGGCGAAATAATGACATGGCTGATTCATTTCTGGCATTCCGGACATTCTCCTCACCTTCAGACGAAAAGCTGTTTTTGTATTACAGACTTCAGCTCTGTGGATACTTTTTGGATTCATTGCAAAATACTCCATCGTGCTATTATTTTGTAGCAACCGGTCTGTCTCGAAGCTCGGTAGTTATAACGAGCGGCTGAAGTCAAAAGCAGATGCTTTGCCACCCACTAGTTCACGGTCGAGCTGTACAAAGTCTTGGCCAACTAGGTATGCCTAGATCCGAAACCTCGGGCGGTTGCTAGGCAGGAGGAGTTCTCTCCGTCTTTGTAAAATACGCCGGGATGGTATATAATTAGCCTGCAGTTGCTAGTCGGTGAGGATCAAGTTATAGACTGCTAGTGATAGCAGGACATATACTTTGAGCCTTCACCTTCCTAGAACGTTCTGCGCACGGGGCTCGAAAGCGGGTATGACTTCAGACCTGGTCGGACGAACTGTTATACCCCTAGCCCTTGAGGAGATCCTTACTAAGGAGACTCATGATACTCTTTTGTATAATGGAGTTCTTTCAAAGAGCATGGAGTTTAAGCGAACTCTCACTTGCATTGATTTGGTAACGTTATGTCAATAAGATCCACCCTGTATTTCCAGTGATAAAGCCTAGACTTAATTCAGTACTTGGAAAAGGTAATTAGAGTGCAGACAGAGAAAGTCATGGGAACTAACCTTGGTTCGTGGATCAAGTGCCAAGGGCTAGTAGGATATTGATCAAGCGACTGGTGTTATTTGCCTTATGTAGGTACTGGAAGGAGCTCGGCTATTAACTTCTCCTTTGTACTTATGAATCGAAGATCCGCTAGAGTCCTCCGGGGCCGACGAGGAAGGAGCCGGGACGAGGATAGCGTATAGTCGGGAGTGTATTATCTGGCATGCAGCAGTGCTTGAGTTTGCAATGACCCTCAGCGAGCGTACTCATAAGCAAGATATCAAAGTCAATGTCTATGACTGGTCCGTTGCAATGGGGGAAGAGGATGTGCTTAAGCATGTGGGGATTGAAGCCTCCTGTAGCCCGCGGCTGGACGTCTCTCTTATCGACGACCAGAGCACGTTTATTTTCGGCATCTTCATCCCCGATCTTGGTAGGCTTTCCGAACCCATTGCGTTCGAGTGCACACACCAGGCTATCATGCTCTGGGCAGACATGGCCGCCCGGCTGGCACGAGCAGATGCACCGCCAGAAGCTGTTCTTGCTACAATAAAGCGTAGCACGAGCGCAGGGACGGCATTCATGCTTCAACCCCGGCTGATGTCCACCCGGAACGGCCCCTTTTCTGGCCTGTTAAAATGCGTGCGCGTAAGTCCAACTTTGTCCGGCATCTAATGCTCTCCGACGGCCCGGAATCTGCTGCCTCTTCTTCTGATGGAGAGCTGCTCCATGAGGTCGAAGACATAATCGATGTCCGTGTCACCAGAAGTGGACAAGAGTACCAAGCACGTTGGAAAGGATCACTGGGCAACGGGTGGTATCCCGGGGTCAACGTCTCCGGGATGCCTTACCTATTGCGAGAGTTTCACAAAGAAAACCCACACCTCCCAGGACCGCCGAAGGAACTCAGACAGTGGGAGAGGGAGTTCGACGAGTCATCAGAATCTCCTGCGGAAACATCCAGTGGCCGCTCTTCTTCTTCTAGGAGGAAGAGGAGCCGAGACGATAAGAATCATGATATGCTTGAGCGGAAGACAATGAAGAATCCTTCTATCTCCGGATGGAAGAAGGATCAGGATCGGGCAGACGAAGAAGACATTGATTGTCCAATTCGTACAAGCTAACTTGACTCTAACGATAGCTGCCCACCTCCGGGGAAAGCTGCTTCCGGGGATAAGAGAGGTTGTGGCGAGGTCGACAAAGAAGCTCAAAGCTCCGGAGAAGGCTGGCTCTTCCCCTTCATCAAATCGCACGTGTAGCAGAAGGGAGGGGAAGTGCGACGAATATTGAGGTTCCAATTATGCTCTCGGCAACGGAGCCACAATTGGTAAACCTTCAGTAATGGGAACTTTCTGGAACGTGTCTCTTGGTGTTCTGTTCACGGAGATACATCATACATATCATAACTATTAGCCGTCCTCTAGTAGGTTATCCGTGCGTGGGCTACGATAAGTATGGTACGGAAGACCTAGTTATACTGTGGTTATATTACCCAGCCCGTGATAAGAATGTTTAAGGCCACGGTAATACCGCTGTACAGCCTGATAGTCTGTTCAAACGGCTCTACAGTCTTATCCTCACTATTGGATAGCTTGTTTCAAGAGGTTATATGTCTCTTGTTTAAGCGGGCTACATATTTCTTGTTTCAAACAGTTGATTTAATGTTTCTAAGTTAGTTGAAAAAAACCGCCTTACGACATTAAAGGTTGCTGATCCCGTTTGATGTTTTGTGCGTGTTGCTCTTGCCCATATGGCGAAAAAAACAAGATCGTGTGGAGTGCTCCTTTTCCTGGAAAAGAGGAGTATATGGAGTTCTACGCCCGACGACAGCTCTCAAATCACATTAGACCATATGCCATTTATAAGACGCTGCGTTTTGCTTCTCCTGAGAAGCCGAACATAGACAGTTCATCCCGAGGTCTTTGGGGG
>QJOA01000722.1:0-31489 GCA_004155915.1 Monosporascus sp. CRB-9-2 | reverse complement strand
AAAAATAAAAAAAAAAAAAAAAAAAAAAAAAACCATATAAATTTTATTTTAAAAGCATATTTATGTAAAGGTTTCGGTAATATAGCTGTTATGGCCGTCAATAACTAAAAGCTTTTATTGTTTAAGATTCGCCGGCTTAATATAAAGGATTAAAACCTTACATAACTATTTTAAGCTAATTTCGGTATTAATTTAACCGTTTTTAAAAATAATAAAATATTAACTTTCGTATATTTTATCGGTAAAGTTAAAAAATTATTATTATTATACGTTGCCGCCGTTAAAAATAATAAATAATAAAAAGGTTTACTTATTAACGTTAATATAAATAATTATAATAATTTATTACCGTTTAAAAGTATCCTTTAAAAATACGAACTTTTTAAAAGTTTTACCAAAAACGAAAACGTTTTCCTTTATACTCTTTATTATTCCGATCTCGTCGGCGTTATATTTATTATAGTATTTAATAGCTTTAATAACCGGCAATTTAAAACGATCGAATAATACGTTAACAAAAGTTGGTAAAACCTTATTTAAACGTTTATAATTAATAATTTTAGCTTTAAAGGTTTTAATATTAAGGTTACGCCGTAAAAAATAAATTACTTATTCTTTTTTTAAATATTAAAAAATTATCGTTATGAATTAAAAGCCGTTAAACGTATAAACGAAATCGGGAATACGGCGGTATATAACTTAAATAACCTTATATAATAATTTATGATACGGCCAGTATTGATATAATATGATGGCTAGTTTATTGGCGCTATAAACGAAGATTCTAAGCTAAAGAAAAGAAGGAAAAAAAAGCAAAGTTGTAAAATGAGTAAATATTTACAAATATCTCCACTCTTTATGTGGCAGGTAGCTAGTTTATGTGGTAGCTATCAGCTCTATATAACGGTTGCCAGCTTTACGATTTGATCCTAATAACTGCCATTATATTACTTCCTTTTAAAAACTTGTATACGATTTAAAAAAAATATATATAAGTTTTTATTTATTATAAATACGGGTTTTTTTTTATTAATCTGGTTTCTGCTTTTGCGGCTTTATTATTATCGAGATAATTTTTATTAATTTTATCGGCAGTTGTTATATATATTTATTTTTATAAACGAACCGGTAATCCAGGTATTTTAAAATATTTTATATAAAACCGTTTTATTACGATCGGGGCATTTTTAAAATTAATTACGAAATATTATATTTTATCGGAATTATAACTTTTTAATTTAACCTAATATCATAATTTTTTATAATACTTATTAAATTTTAATTATTAAAAATATTTTACTTTAAATTTTAGTTTACCGAAATTCTTTTAAATAACGGATTATCGTCGGCTTTACGTAACCGATCGGCGTAAAATAAATTAATTATCTTATAATTCGACAATAAATAGAAAATAAAATTATATCCGTATTTTTTTAAAACCTTAAAAATTTTTACTTATTATAAAATTAGGCAAATAATTGATATTTATATTATAAAGCTTTTTTTACGGAAAAAAACTTTATCGTTAATTTTAAAATCGGCTAAATAACGTTTTTTTATTAATTTACCCCTTTTAACGTTTTTACGTTTTTAACGTAACTATTTTCGTAAATGTTTAAATATTTTTAATTTATTTAATAATTATTAATACCCGTTAAATTAACTTAATTTTTACCTTTACTATATTTAAATTTAACAAAAATAAATTTCGTATATTTTTGTTTAATATAACTTTTAACGAAATTATATTAATTAACGAATATTATAATAAATTATATTACGGCCAGTATTGGTATAGTATGATAGCTAGTTTATTAGCGCTATGAACGAAGATTTTAAGCTGAAGAAAGAAAGGAAAAAAAGACAGGGTCGCAAAGTGCGTAAAGATTTACAAATGTTCCTACTTTCTGTATAGCAGGTAGCTAGTTTATATAGCAGCTGTCAGCCCTATGTAACGATTGCTAGCTTTACGGTTTGATCCTAATAACTGCCTAGTAGCTGTGACGGCATTGGCAGCTGAGGCACGTCAGACCCCACCTTTGTACAGCTGATGGCAACGTAGCCCTTAGCCTATTTAGGTCTGCCACATAAGTAGTTATTTTCTTTTTTTTTCTTTTTTTTTTTTACCTTAAAATTTTTGTTTATAGCTTGTTAATAAATCAGCGTTTTGTTATATATAATAGCCGTAATATTATTTTAAGGTTACCATTTTCGTTAAACCGAACGATTAATAAATACGGTATCGTTAAACCGGACGATTAATAAATAAAGTACTTTACCGTCGAGGCATAACGATATAAAATAACGTATAAAACCAGATCTGGCGGGTATAAGGATTTACTTATTAAAAAGGTTCGGGTATATAAAATTTGGTATATATCCGGACTTAACCCGAAAATTTGCTTACGGAGGTATTAAAATATTAAACCTTAAAACTTAAACCCGACCGACCGGCAAATAACGACGTACCGAAAATAAAAAAATTAAAAGAAATTTACGTTTATTTACGGAGGTATTAAGATTTTTAATCCCGATTAACGGCCGTAATCTTTATTACGTACGCCTGGTTACGATTTAATATACCGCGTTTACGATTATTCGTACCCGATTATATTATTCCGTTAATTACCGCGTTTTCGATTATACGCGCCCGGTTTTAAAAAATCGGAAATTTAATAATTTGGAAATTTTAATAAGGTAATAATGAAATATTAAAAATAAAGATAATAAAGAAAAAATAATACGACCGGTTAGTTAAATAATTAATTAATTTTTAACTTAAATACTTTTTCCGTTCGTATATAAATTTTTAAAAGAGGGTAATATAACGGCATTAACAGTTGGAGTACGTCAAACCCTATTTTTGTACAGCTGATAATAACGCAACCCTTGGCCTATTTAGGTCTGCCGCATAAGTGGCCATTCTTTTTCTTTTTCCTTCCTTTTTTTACCTTGGAATCTTTGTTTATAGCATGCCAATAAACTAGCGTTCTGTTACATACAGTGGCCGTGACGGTAGCTGTCGTTATATTACCCCCTTTCAAAAACTTATATACGATTAAAAAAAGTATATAAGTTTTTATTAATTATAAATACCGTTTTTTCCTTATTAATCCGGTTTCTACCTTTACGGCCTTATTATTATCGGGGTAATTTTCGTTAATAATGTCGGCAATTATTACGTATATTTAATTTTATAAGTAAACCGGTAATTTAAATATTTTAAAATATTTCCTATAAAACCGTTTTATTACGATCGGGACGTTTTTAAAATTAATTACGGAATATTATATTTTATCGGAATTCTAACCTTTTTATTTAACTTAATATTATAATTTTTTATAATACCCGTTAAATTTTAATTTTTTAATTTAAGTTATTTTGAATTTTAATATACCGTTAATCTTTTTAAATAATAATAATATTCAAATTTATTAAAATAACGGGTTATCGTCGGCTTTACGTAATCGATCGGCGTAAAATAAGTTAATTATTTTATAATTTAACGGTAAATTAAAAACAAAATTTTATTTACTTTTTTTTTTAAATTTTAAAAACTTTTATTTATTATAAATTTAAATAAATAATTAATATTTACGTCGTAAAACTTTTTTTACGAAAAAAAACTTTGTTACCGATTTCAAAATTAATTAAATAACGGTTTTATTAATTTACGCTTTTTAACGTTTTTACGTTTTTAATACGGCTTTTTTATAAACGTTTAAACGTTTTTAATTTATTTAATAATTATTAATATCCGTTAAATTAATTCGGTTTTTATTTTTATTATATTTAAATTTAACGAAAATAAATATCGGAGATTTTGATTTAATATAGCCTTTAACGAAATTATATTAATCAATAAATATTATAATATATTATATATAAAATTTAATACCGGTATATATAGGTTTTAATTATTTTAATATTTATTAATATAAAACCTTAAACGTTAATGTAATTTTTAATTTATAAATTTAATAATTTTTTAAATTTATAAATATAAAACGTTTTCATAACGATATTTTATATCGGTAAATTCGTTTAATTTAACCAAAAAGTAAAAAACGATTTATTTTACGTTATTATTAATTTAAATAATAAATATTTTTTAGAAAAAAGGATATAAATATTAATAATATTAATTAATTAAAATTTTAACGGTATTAATCTTTTTACTTAATAAAGTTACCATAATTTTTATTAAGCTTATTAATAAATATCTATATATAATTATAACCGTAACGGTTTTTCGGCATATTTTTTCCGTTAATAACGGCGTAATTTTAAATATTATTCGAAAAAAAAGAAGTTCCGAGATTTTATTTTAAAACGTTTTATTCCGCCGGTAATCGTAATAATTCCGGATATATTATCGAATATCTTACTTAACTTAAGATTAAATATATTCCCGTATTAATATCTTAATTATTTTATTTTAATTAAAATATACGAATATTTTAAATACGTAAATTTTACGGATAAATACGGTATAAAAAAATACGGCCGTTAAATATTTTTTCGGGTATTATTAAATAATTTTCTTTTTAAGTTTTACGTTTCGTTTTTGCAACGAATAAGATTAACCAAATTAATACCTTATAGAATATTTTCGATTCGTACCTAAATCGATATCTCGTTAATAATTACGATAAAAAATTTCAATTGTTTTAATAAAATTAAAGCTCAATTTTTTTTCCTTTTTTTTTTTGACCTTAATTATAAATAAATCGACCGTTTTCCGTAATAAGGTATTTACGGCAACAATTTTTTTACCAGGTTAATATTAAAAAGTAATATCGAAATTAAAAAAAAAATTAATTTATCGGATTTAATGCGTAAAAAAAAGCGTTTATTTATAAAATATAATAAAATTTAATAATCGGTCATAAAAAAAAAAAATTATTTTTAAAATTCCGAACAATAATATTCGAAAGTTTAAATTACGGTAAATAATTTTTGGTCCTAAATAGGATATAATTTTTTTATTAAGGTTATAATTTTGAAAAAATATTTTATAAGTTTTTATTTGTTATCTTTTTATTATTACTAAATAATACCTTTAATTACGTTATAAAATACGTTTATTTTTATTATAAATCGGTTAATTAGGTTAAAAAAAAATTAAAATTAAGGTTTTATAAATAAATCGTTTTATTTTTTCGAAAGCCCGTTTTTATTCCGATCTTATTATAAAAAAAGCATCTTTTTTTTAATAAAGGGTTTAATAATTCGGTTATGTCGTTTTTATAGTAATAAAATATTTATACGTAATTATAAAATTTAATAAATAAACGGATTACGGTATAATTATTAAAATCTTCGAACTTTTAATTTTAAATTATTTTAATTTTAATTAAATTAATAAAAATATTTATTTTTAATTTTTAACGTTAAATCGGGACTTTTTAATATTTTTTAAAAACTTAATTTTATATAACCGGTAAATAAACTTTTCGTAATATTTTTAATATTTTTTAAGGCCGAAATAAATTAATAAGTTATTAATATAAACGTTTATATAATAATCGAAAAACTTATATAATTAGGTATTAATAAACGATTATTATTAAATTAGGTTTATTTTAAGTTTAAATGAAAATATTTCTTATTAAAACGTTTTTTAATAAATTCTAAATATTATTAAATATTTCGATTTAATAATAATACGAAACTAGTAAAACGTTTAAATAATATCGATTTTGGAAAAATGTTTAACGTTTCGATAATTAAATATAATACCATTAAACAAAAAAGTTAAAATAAGGTAATTTTTTAAATATTAATTTTTTAACGATAATCGATATAAATCCAGCGTTTTAATAAATATAGTTTTAAAATAAATAAAATTAAGATAACGTTATTTATATATATAATTTAATAAAATTTATTTTTAATAATTTATAAATTATTTTTTTATAAAAGGTATTAAATAAGTATTCGATAAATTAAGGGTCTAAAAACGGGTATCGATTAGTCGAATTTTAAAATTACGTTATGGCCGGGTTAAAAACTTTAAAAAATATTGGCTTTTTTTTCGAAAAAAATACTTTTAAATAGGCGAATGGTTTTAATAAAAATTTCCGGCTTCGTTTTACGTATTCCGGAGTTTTATATTCGGAAAAAAGGATTTTTTGGCCGTTATATATTTTTTATTGTTATAAAACGGTTAAAATTATTACGTTTAAATTTTTATTTTTAAATTTTTATTTTTAAATATTTAGAATTTGCTTTATTATCTTATATAAATGTTAATTTTTAATTTATTCGTTAATAAAACAATAATTATGTTATTTTTAACGATTTTTATAATAAAAATAATTAATTTAATATTATATATATTCGGTATATTTTTTTTATTTAATATGTTTAACGGAATAATAAGTCCGGATATTAAAATAAAATTATTTTCGGGTTTTTTTATAAACGTCGGAAAATTTAATATTATTTATTGGCCTTTTTTATAACGTAATTACAGTAATAAATGTTTTTTTAAACTTTAAAGTTAACGTATCCGTTTAATAAATATTAGATTAGAAGTTTAATCGCCGATAAGAACTTAATTAAAGTTAAAAAGTTATCGGATTAAATAATATTTTTATTTTTATAATTTAATAATAAATTATATTCTTTTATTTAATTAAAACCGATAAAAATATTATATCCGATATTTATAATTTGGAAAATTTAATCGAAAAAATATTATTCGTTAATATTAAGTATTATAATTATTTAGGTTTTTATTTAGCCGGCGGGTTATTTCCGGTAATTTTATAATTAAATTATTTTTTTTACCGGATAATATAAATTTATAATTATTTTTTCGTTTATTTAATAAAAAAAACATTAACGAAAAATTCGGTTTATGTTCCAGTATTATTAAAAGCGATAATACGTAAATTAATTTTATTTATTTAAATTTACGTAATTTTAATAAAAGTTTTATATTTTTTAAGATTATTTATTACCGTTATTATTAATATAAAAAACTATTAAAAAGTTTTTCGATAAACTCTTTTTTTCCAATTTGTTAAAATTAAATAGATTTTTTATTATTTTTACCGTAACGATCTTTTTTTTATCCAGATAATTATTAATTTTATATTGTATTTTATTATAATTAAAATATGTACTAGCTTTTTAATAAACTTTTTTTTCGATTTTTAATAAAAGCTTGCCGGTATTACCCGGAATTTTCGATTTGCCGGAATTATTATTCGAATAAGGTTTTTTATTTTTATTTTTCGGTTTATTATTAGTAAGGTTATACGATTAAAATTTATGCTTTTGCTAATATTTTTTATAAATAAGTTAGTTATTATAAACTATTATAATAATACGATTATAAACCTTTTTATAAATAATATTAAAATTATAATGATTTTTAAAAAAGCGTAAATTAAAATTTAAGGAAATATATTTTTATAAAACTTATTTTTATTTATTTTTAACGATTTTAACTTTTTAAGCGAAAACGTTAAATTTAAAAATAAAATTAAAAATATTTTAATTTTTATCGAATTTAAGAATAAAAGTACGAAAAGTTTTTTTAATAATACAGTTTTGGTTCGGGTTATAATACGATAATTTTAATACTTAAATTATTTCGGTTACGTAAAAGAAATTATATAAGCGATTGATAATAAACTTTAATTATTTATTCGGTTTTTTTTTAAAAAAAGTTTATTAAATAAATTATACGAATTCTTTCGTTTTAAACGGTCGGTTTATTTATTTTAAACTTATTTACGATTTTACGGGCTTAAGCGTTAAATTTAATTTTGTTATCATTAAATTTAATTAGGTTATTAACGTAAACTTTTTTTTTCGATTATAATTAAAATTTGCGTTATTATTTCTCGCAAACCTGCGGAAAACGGGTTATGTTATTATATTGGTAAGGCGAAACGTATTAATATTACCGAAAGCGTTATTAATTATATTTCTTCGGCAAAGGCGGTTAACGTTATTAAAAAAAGTAAAATAATAATGGCTTTATTTGGCCTAAAAGTAAGCGATTTCATTACAAAGTTTTTAAAGTTTTTCCTGGATATTTTGGTTATCGTTAATTATTTTGTCGATTAATTATTTGTTAAGATCTGTTTTTAAATAGTTATGATTTTGGTTTAGTAAACCTTTTATTTTTAAGGATTCGGTTTCGCTTTTCGGTACGTCATTTTCTGCCGTTTTTTTAAGATATTTATCGTTTTTTATATTTTAGTTTGGATTTTGGGGAGATATTTCGGTTTTTGTACTTTTAATTTTATTTTTGATTAATTTAAATTGCTTTAAACGTCGATTAGCTGATAGGTAATTTTTTTAATAGATATCTAGTGTTGATGTTAGTCGGTTTAGATCTCGGTTTTGGGTCTGGTTTGGGATACGTTGTTTTTCGTTATTATATATTAACATAAAAAAGATATGATACTTTATTTATTAATCGTTAGGTTAGCAAGAAAAGGAATAAGTTTAAAATAATATTACGGCCAGTATTAATATAGTATGGTAGCTAATTTATTAACGTTATAAACGAAGATTTTAAGCTAAAAAAAGAAAGGAAAAAAAGATAAAGTCGTAAAATACGTAAAGATTTATAAATGTCCCTACTCTTTATATAGCAGGTGGCTAGTTTATATGGCAGCTGTCAGCTTTATATGACGGTTGCCAGCTTTATAGTTTGACCCTGGTGGCTGTCTGGTAGCTGCCGTTATAAATTATACGTAAAATTTAATGCCAGTATATATACGTTTTAATCGTTTTAATATTTATCGATATAAAAACGTAAATATTAATTTAATTTTTAATTCGTAACTTTAATAATTTTTTAAATTTACGAATATAAAGCGTTTCCGTAATAAGATTTTTTACCGATAAATTCGTTTAATTTAACAAGAAAAAAAAATTATTTTATATTATCGTTAATTTAAATAAAAAATATTTTTAAAAAATAATATAAATATCGATAATTTCGGTTAATTAAGGTTTTAATAATATTAATCTTTTTACTTAATAAGGTTGTCATAATTTCATTAAATTTATTAATAAATACTTATATATAATTATAATCGTAATAATTTTTAGTATATTTTTTCCGTCGATAACGATATAATTTTAAATATTATTCGGAATAAGGAAAAAGTAAAAAGATTTCGGGGTTTTATTTTAAAACGTTTTATTCCGACGGTAATCCTAATAATTTCGAATATATTATCGAATATTTTATTTAAGCCGGAATTAAATATATTTTCGTATTAATATTTTAATTATTTTATTTTAATTAAAGTACGTAAATATTTTAAATACGTAAATTCTATAAATAAATACGATACGGAAAAAAAATTTAACCGTTAATTATTTTTTCGAATATTATTAATTTATTATCTTTTTGCTTAAATTTTACGTCTTATTTTTATAACGGATAACGTTAATTAAATCGACATTTTGTAAAATGTTTCTAATTTATACCTTAATTAACATTTTATTAATAATAATCATAAAAAAGTTTAATCGTTTTAGTAAAATTAAGGCTTAATTTTTTTCCTTTTTTTGGACTTTAATTATAAGTAAATTTACCGTTTTTCGTAATAAGGCATCCATAACGACATTTTTTTTGCTAGGTTAATATTAAAAAAATAATAATAAAATTAAGAAAAAAATTTCAGCTTATGGAATTTAACCTATAAAAAAAATACGTTTACTTATAAAGTATAATAAAGTTTAATAATTAATAATAACAAAAAAGTTTTATCTTTAAAAGTTAAAATAATAATATTTAAAAATTTAAATTATATTAAATAACTTTCGATTTTAAATAAAATATATCTTTTTTATTAAAATTATAATTTTCGAAAAATATTTTACGGGTTTTTATTTATTATCTTTTTATTATTACTAAATAATACCTTTAATTATATTATAAAATGCGTTTATTTTTATTTTAATTAATTAATTAAATTATAAAAATTAAAAATTAAAACTTTATAAATAAACCGTTTTATTTTTTCGAAAGCCCGTTTTTATTCGGGTTTTATTACGAAAAAAAACTTTTTTTTTAATAAATGGTTTAATAATTCGATTATACCGCTTTTATAATAACAAAATATTTATACATAATTATAAAATTTTATAAATAAACGGATTATAATACGATTATTAAAGTTTTTAAATTTTTATTTTTAAATTACCTTGATTTTAATTAAACCGATAAAAATATTTATATTTATTTCCATAATAATACCAAAATAATTTACTTTTTTAACGTTAAACCGGAACTTTTTAATATTTTTTTAAACGTTGGTTTTATATAACCGGTAAAAAACTTTTTTATAATATTTTTGAATTTTCTGTTTTAAAATCGGAATAAATTAATACGTTATCGACGTAAATATTTACGTAATAATCGAAAGAGTTATATAATTAAGTATGAATAAATAATAATTATTAAATAAAACTTATTTTAAATTTAAATAAAAATAGTTTTTAATAAAACGTTTTTTAATAAAATTTAAATATTATTAAATATTCCGATTTAATAATAATATAAAGTTTATAAAACGCCTAAATAATATTAATTTTAATAAACCGTTTAACGTTCCGATAATTAAATATAATACCGTTAAATAAAAAAATTAAAACAAAATAATTTTTTAAATACTAATTTTTTTAACGGTAATCAGTACAAAATTAACGTTTTAATAAATATAGTTTTAAAACAAATAAAATTAAAATAATATTTTCTCGTACATATAATTTAATAAAATTTATTTCGAATAATTTATTTATTATTTTTTTAACGGAAAATATTAAACGGGCGTCCGGTAAATTAAGGATTTAAAAGTAAATATCGGCCCATTAAGTTCCAGAATTACGTTATAACTGAATCGAAAATTTAAAAAAATATTAACTTTTTTTTAAAAAAAAAAAATATCCTTTTAAATAAATAAAAAGTTTTAAAAAAAATTCCCGGATTCGTTTTACGTATTTCGGATCTTTATTTTTAGAAAAAAATAATTTTGGCCGTTATATATTTTTTACTTTTATAAAGTGGCTAACGTTATAATATTTAACTTTTTAAAATAACAAAAGTTTGCTTTATCGTTCCGTATAAAAATCGGTTTTTAATTTGTTCGTTAACGAAATAATAATTACGTTATTTTTAATGGTTTTTATTACGAAAATAATTAGCTTAATATTATATATATCCGGTATATTTTTTTTATTTAATATATCCGACGGAATAATAAATACGAGTATTGAAATAAAATTATTTTCGGGCTTTCTTTATAAACGTTAAAAAATTTAGTATTATTTATCGGTCTTTTTTATAACATAATTATAATAATTAATATTTTTTTAAACTTTAAGATTAACGTATTTATTTAATCAATATTAAGTTAAAATTTTGAGTATTAATAAAAACTTAATTAAAATTAAAAAATTATTAGGCTAAATAATATCTTTATTTTTATTATTTAATAATAAATTATATTTTTCTATTTAATTAAAACCGATATAAATATTATATTTAATATTTATAATTTAAAAAACTTAATTAAAAAACCGTTATCCGTTAATTTCGAATATCATAATTATTTGGGCTTTTATTTAGCCGGCAGGTTATTTCCGGTAATTTTATAATTAAATTAATCTTTTTAACCGGATAATATAAGTTTATAAACGCTTTTTTATTTATTTATCAACAAAATATTAATAAAAAATCGGGTTTATATTTCGATATTACAAAAGGTAATAATATATAAATTAATTTTATTTAACTAGATTAATATAATTTTGATAAAAGTTTTATATTTTTTGAAATTATTTACTTTCGTTATTATTAATATAAGGAAAATTATCGAAAAGTTTTCCGATAATCCTATTTTTTTTTGATTTATTAAAGCTGGACAAATTCTTTATTATCTTTACCGTAGCGACCTTTTTTTGTTAAAGTAATTACTAACCTTATATTCCGTTTTGTTATAATTAAAGTACGTACCAACCTTTTAATAAGCCTTTTTTTCGGCTTCTAATAAAGGCTTGCCAATATTACCCAGAGTTTTCGATTTGCCGGAATTACTATTTAAACGGAGTTTTTTATTTTTATTTTTCGGTTTATTATTATTAAGATTATATAATCGAGGTTTATGCTTTTGCTAACGTTTTTTATAAATAAGTTAGTCATTATAAGCAGTTATAATAACGCGGTTATAAAATTTTTCGTAAATAACGTTAAAATTGTAGTTATCCTTAAAAAAACGTAAGTTAAAATTTAAAGAAAAGTATTTTTATAAAACTTACTTTTATTTATTCTTAACAATTTTAACCTTTTAAACGAAAACGTTAAATTTAAAAATAAAATTATAAATATTTTAATTTTTACCAGATTTAAAGGCAAAAATATAGAAAAGAGTTTAATAACGGAAACTTAATTTAAATTATAATACGATAATTCCAGTACTTAAATAATTTTGCTTACGCAAAGAAAAGTTCTATAATCGATCGATAACAAATTTTAATTATTTATTCGGTCTTTTTTTAAAAAAAAGCTTATTAAATAAACCATATAAATTTTTTCGTTGCGAAAAATTAATTTATTTACTTCGAACTTATTTACGACCTTACGAACTTAAACGTTAAATTTGGTTTTAATACCGTTAAACTTAATTAAGTTATTAACGTAAACTTTTTTTTTTGGTTATAATTAAAATTTATACCATTATTTTTTATAAACTTGTAAAAAACGGGCCATATTACTATACCGGTAAAGCGAAACATATTAATATTACCGAAAGCGTTATTAATTATATTTTTCTGGCAAAAGCAGTTAACGTTATCGAAAAAAATAAGGAAATAATAACTTTATTTGGCCTAAAAGTGAGCAATTTCGTTATGGCATTTTTAAAATTCTTCCTGGATATTCTAATTATCCTTAACTATTTCGTCGATTAATTATCTATTAAAATCGATTTTTAAATAGCTATAATTTTAATCTAATAAATTCTTTATCTTGAAAAATGCGGTTTCTTTGTTCGGTACGTTATTTTCTGTCGTTTTTTAAAAATATTTGTTATTTTATACTTTAATTTAAATTTTAGAAAAATACTTTATTTTTTGCATTTTCGATGTTACCTTTAATTAATTTAAATTGCTTTAAACGTCGATTAAATAATAAATAATCTTTTTTAACAGATATTTGATTTTAATATTAATTAATTTAAATCTTAATTTTAAATTTGGTTTAAAACGTATTATTTTTTATTATTAGGTATCGACTTAAAAAAAATATAATACCTTATTTATTAATCGTTAGGGTAACAAAAAAATAATCTTAAAATAATAATACGTCTAGCATCAATATAACATAATAACTAATTTATTAGCGCTATAAACGAAGATTTTAAATTAAAAAAAGAAAAGAAAAGTAAAGTTATAAAATGCGTAAAAATTTACAAATATCTCCACTTTTTATATGGCAGGTAGCTAGTTTATATAGCAGCTATCAGCCCTATATAACGGTTGCCAGCCTTACGGTTTGATCTTGGTGGCTGCCGTCACAATCTAATAGATTAAACGTTCCTTCTAAACTCGTAATAACCCTTATTAAGCCTTATTAACCTTTTTCCAAATAAAAATACCTTCGATACGGCATATAATATATCGCCTGTCAACCTGATAACTCTTAAACGCAAAACGTAAGGACCTTCTACGTTCCACCTTATTTATAGCTTACGCCGCGCGGAATTAAGCTGAAAACTGCATCGTTCGAAAGCGTAAATTCTAATAAAAAAAAGATAATTTTTTTAATTTTTTAAAGCGTTATTAAAAGGTCTTTTATAAAAAAAGAAATCAGTAAGTAAATCGGAACGCGTTGCGGATATGGGGTAGCGCGTTAGGAGAGTAGAGCGTGAGGGGGAGTTCCATCTTATGATTTAACAAAGAGTGATGTTAAACGCACCTTAGTTTTTCTAAGCTTGGCACACCTTAGTTTTTTGACGCAGCTGTTACCGACCCGTCAAATCCCTGACGCCCCAATATATATGACTAAAAATCAACGTTTCGAAGGAAAACTATGCCATAACAACGCATTCCTTTACTTCGAACCTTATTAATATATAATAATTTATATATCGATCAATTACCTTAAATAACGCGAAATAAAATATTTTACTTTTATTTTAAAAAATATAACGTTATTAAAATATTCGCATATATTTTGTTATATGTACTTTAGTTTTCTAGGACGTACTGTAACTTACTAGTTTCGAATATTAACCCCCTATTATTTCGTAGCGATACTTTTATCGTTTTAGCCGTATAACTTCACTGATACATAACTTAATCCAAAAAAAATGAAAAATAAAAGAATTTCGGAATATGGATTAACCGGCTCGAAAAGTCCTAAAATATAAGTTCCGACTTTATTTAATAACCTAGTTGTTGCGTTATTATAAAGAATATAGGAACTGGTAAAAGGGGACGGGGGAATAAGAACGGGGCGTTGCCAATTGATAGAAAAAACTAAGGTGTGCTAAGCTTAGAAAAACTAAGGTGCGTTTAACATCACTCTTAACAAAAGCACATTCTCGTACGATTTGGACAACTTCCCTAAAGCCACATTATGGAATATTTTTAAACGATTAGGCTTTTTCTATATAGCGAAACCTTTTCTTCCTGTAGGCGATTGCCGCAACCCAATTATCCATAAACAGGTAACAAAAGACAGTGAGGATCAGCCCGCCGGCGGCGAGAGGTCCCAAGATGGAGAAGACGGCAAATCCATACAGCTCCACTAACAGTGGATATGGTCTGCTAAGACTATCCAGGAACCCAAGTCCTGGGACGCGAGAAAATCTTGCCACGTCTCGAGATCCGTGACGGCCTCTTGGAGGACATACCATCGAGACCAGCGATCCTGCAACACCAACTTCTTCAGAACCTCCTTCGGGTCGGCGCCGAGCGCATAACCCGCTCGTGCGTGTTCGAACGCTCGATTGAGGGCGTACGACGTCAACGCGGGATACTCATCCAGAGTCTGTGATATTGCCGAACCATAATAAGAGGTGTCATCGTCACCTCCGCCGATCGTTGGGCCGCGCTTGCACCCAGCCGGCACCTTTAGACCGTGAACTGTGTAGTTCTTTAGAGTGGGAAGGACTATCTCTGCATGCATTGGGCCTCGAGGTAAGGCGGAAGCAACCCATTCCGCAGCTTTGAGAATGGAAGGATCTTGAGCACGGTCATCTTGGACAGCCCAAGTTGGAGTTCTTAATTCCAGACTGCGTCTTGTAATAAAACGCTGGACAGGGCCTTCAATATCATTGGTTTGATCCGCAGACTTTCGATTTCGGGTCCTCTTCCGTGTCCCCCACCGCTCCCTGATGCAATTGTCAACAAGAGCTATACGACCGGTTGCCACGATGACACTGTCGTGAAGAGAGACATGTTAGCACGGCGTATTGTAACTTCATCAACATCCAAGCGAGAGTCGGAAAAAAAAACCTACTCTGCGACGTCTTGCGCATTATCCAAGATTGCTCGGTCAGTAACCCGCATCACGCATGGTGGTACCCAGCCTCCTGCCTCCTCCTCAGCAATAACTTGGCTCGGGGTTCTGGTCTCGGGAACAATATGCGCGATTGGATCGCTCTTGTTGCCGTCCCGGACTAAATAGAACGAAGATGACCCTGGTGTCCGCATCCAGCTATATCCGGTACCCCAATACTCAAACTGGTAGCGTCGATTGTCCTTGCCATCGCCACAATCTACCTCAACCATAGCATAGTTGCTGAACTCAAGACGAAGGAGGTTGGTTGGCTGCAGACGCTGGGTTTTGGTCTTGCCAGTGTCAACATCTAGCGATTGCTGCGAGGTGCTGCCGCGGTTTAAACTAGGAAAGGGATGGGCCTCCTGGGACCCCGCCTCCGATCGATGAGAGTTTAAACGCCTGCTGAGCCCTTTGATGGCGTGGGTCATCGATCTTTGTAACATCGGGCGACTGCCGGACTCGACGTATTTCAGCTTCGAGCAGCAAACTTCACGGCCCGAATCGCGGCAATAACGGCGCAATGAGAAATCTCGTCTCGACAGGTCATACATTCGCAGATGAAACAGTTGAAATATGTTACTTCGCCTCCCAGTCACCTCCATGTCGACTCTGAGGTTCATGTTTCCATCCGAAGTGAACTCGTCATGCCGGACAGTGAAAGGAGTCAGAGACGGGAAGAGCTCCGCAAACTCTTCGGGTGAACAAGGCACTATTAGCGGATGGGCTGCGTCTCGATGGTAGGTAGGCAGTGGTGGTATCTCGTCCATATAATTCTCATCAATATCCATATCATCAAGATCCTCAGACGAGCTCGTTGACATGTATGTCGTATCGCTCAAACGCTCATCATCCTCGTATTGCTGGTGGCGGTACTTCGCGGAGTGAGCCGACGCCGACGACATGAAGCTTGTGGCGCTGCGGCGACGACGGAGTGAGACCTTCTGCACCATCTTCCCACCAACCATATCGTCCCCGCATTCCTCCGGCTCAAAGTCCGAAGAAGAGCTCTTCTGCTGACGCTGCCTCGCCGCGACGAGCTCGTCAAACTCCGCTACGCCGATGTAGTCCAGGCAGGCACTTGTGATGAAGAGGTGGCCTTCGCCGACAAAATTGTAACCGGGGTCCTGTTTGAGCAGCTGGTTGGCGCGCCCGCTCATGAAGAACTCGGTCACGGTCTCGTGAATGGGCTGCACGACACGGCTGTCTCCTGTGGTGCTGTCGAGGGAGCCGGCACCGGCGAGCAGCGACCCAACGTCGCCGGCTGCGTCCGTCACGTCGATCCCGCCGCCCTTGACCTCAACCAAGCCTTGCGACAGGTTTCTGATTTGGCGTTCGAGCTGGGCGTCCGTCTCGGTGTAATAATCGGATTCCTTCCATTCTTTCAGCGAGGCGGGAGGCTTCTCGCGCAGGAACGCGAGTATGTGGTGCCACTCGCGAATCCGGAGGCGGCCAGTCGCCAACACCGCCCACTGGAAGAGCCGCAGCGCCGTTCTGAGGTCGCCTGGGTCCATCTCCTCGAGGGTTTGGGCAAAAAGATCCTCGAGCGCTTTGGGGAGAGACTTAGTACGTTTGAGGACATGCTTAGCGTTCTTCCCGCTCTCCACGTCTTTGAGGATGCCCTCGACGGCTAAGACCACCCACAGGAAAATGCCATTAGATCTCTGAGCAATAGTCTCCTGCAAGGGCTTTGCTTCTATGGGGGCCACACTCGCCAGTTCTAGTTTTTGGTGAATATACTGTCGAATATCCTGGGCGTTATGCGCCTCCATACTAATCTCGAGGCAATTCCGGACTGTGATGGACGGGTATTCCCGCCTCGAAATGCAGATATCGAGCTTCACACCCGTCCTATGGGCCGATTTGGTAAGCTGCGCAAAGAAGTATCCTATTTGCGCGGCCTCGCTTAGGTCGCATTCATCGAGAGCATCCATAAAGATAACTGTTCTCCGTGGAGCAAGAGACCGATTTGACAAGATTTGTTCAAGGCTGGACTTGAGAACGCTCAAGTATGACGTTGGGAATGTTGACTCTAGCAATTGCAGATCCGCCTGCGTGTACTCCTTGAACGCTCCGAGACAAACAGGATGCAGAGTACCAAGTTGGTACAGAATAGACCGGAGCATCCCCCTCGCAGAGTGTTCGAGGGTCTGGCCCCTGCGGTTGAAAAAATGGCTCACCACACAGGTACCGTGGCTTGTGCGGGAGAGGGAACGGGTGGCTTCGAATATCCACTTCATCAAGGTTGACTTGCCTGAGCCCGGCTTGCCTGTGATCTGCAGCAGTCCAAGGTGCATATCAACATTTCTGCGCTCCGTCCAGATCCTGAAGGATGCCGTAGCGGGCAGCCACTGGCAAGTATTGTCCGCGGGGGCACCTATGGCGAGCTGCCGAAGGAGCATCTCCCGGAACTTGAAGTGCTCGAGCTTTTCTGCACAGCAATGGGGATTATTCAGTATGTAGATGGCAATACGAAGCTTTATGGGGCATTCTAGGAAGCCATACCTTGATCATCGTGGGTGGGTCTGGTTGAGGGCGGATAGATAGGGGTAGCCTCTGTAGCCTCCGCGGTGTGGGTTTGGGGGAGGAAGCTGGAGTACACTGCGTGCAGTTCTGCCGCCACCTTCTTATAATTTGGATCGTGGGTGCCTGCATACCGGCATATAGACCTATGATCACCATCGAGGGTCTCAGCTCGTTCACGCGGATCTCCGAGACAGGACGATGTGTCGGGCACCACCTTTAACCACCAGAGAAATGGGTGTTAGCGTGCAGGAGCCAGTGAATTTGGGGTAGGGAAATCATCACCTTCGCCATCTTGGACTGTCCCAGTCGGATAGGGAGCTTGAGCGGTAGCCCTTCCTGGAATGTCTTGACCTGGAACTTATATTTCCGCCACAATGAAGAAAAAATATCCTGGCAACGCTCCAGGTCCGAGTTCTTCAGGGACAGGCTATCGAGGATGCGTGCGTTAGTGTCCATCAATAGTACACTAGCGGCTTTGCGAGCAATCTCGCCTATGCCTGCGGCCGGGCTTCCCCTGTGCGGTGTGCCCAGGAACACGATACCAGCAGTGCTCTTGAGAATGTCCTCAAATTCTTCGCTGTTGGACGTTGAGCATATTGCCAGGGTCTGCACGACACGCCAGTTAGCCGAGGACGGCCAGCTTCGAAAAAGTCATTTTTCAGTGCATACCTCTTTGATAACAATACCACCAAGGGAGTGGGTGACAAACAAGACTGGTCTTGCCAAGGGCCGCGTCCGGGATAGGTCATTGACAAGAGCCTTGCTGTGAGCGAATATGCTGTTCCTGTTCACCACTCCTGTAAATTGGTGCTTTGCGATGGCTGTATTATATCCAAAAACCAGGATTCGCGCCCTTGGGCACTGCATGGGGAGGAGGTCCCCTGGCCAGAAAACGCCCGAGCCCCCTTTATCCGCCGAAACGTCAGAGGTGCTCCTGGACGAACCTATCCGTGCGAAGAGGCCCTTCAGCTTCGTTGACGCCCAGTCATCGTCAGAAGCCTTACTCCTCTGAAGGGGCCTAATCTTGTCCTTATGTTCACTATGGGTGTGGACCTTGACGGTCCAAGTCTTGAAAGGGTGACCATTAAGTCCATGGATGAAGACAATGCTAGGTCGGCTTAGCGTTATCTAATCCGGTGATTGTAGCAGCCGCGGGAATGACTTACTCGAGAATTGGTTCCGAGTCCCTGGGCTCGTACACAACAGATAGTCCGGTTACTGCCACATCATCCTTTAGGAAGCGGGGTGGTGCGGGTCCGAAAGCCTCAGCGGCCTCCGCTTCCGCCTTCTGCGAGCTGGGACTTCTCTCCAAACGCTGCTCTTAACTGTGTCATGGCCGGCTCGATCTTCTGCATCGCCAATTCTTTCCGACTTGCTAACATTGTAACCCCTATTTACTTCACAAGAGAGCGGCACATCAACCTGGAGTACCTGGCGGAACCAACATCTAAACTTGGCAGCAACGATGCGGTTCAGCACAGAGTTTGACAACGATGCTACTAAGTTAAGAAAGTTAAGAAAAGTACTTTGACATCAGGGTCTAAAGTCTGACTCTTTGTTTAGCTGACCTTGCCAAATTCCCATATACCCTAGCTGGCTAGTTCACGCCACATAAGCCCCCTACGTGTTCTTGGGAACGTCGTGCGGATATCGGTCGTCAACAGAAGGGAATTTGGCCAGGATAGTCTCCATCTCCTCCAACTCCGCATCAGTGAGCTCGACGATCCCATCGTTCTCGTTACGCACTTCCGCAGCTGTGGCGTCGCAGATCAGGAGGGTAGTCGGCATGACCGGGCCTTTCTCACGGCTCTTTAACCATGAGATGGCAAACTGGGCCGCGGCACATTCCTTCCTCGCTGCTGGCTTCTGGGCCTGGTTCACCGGCTTGAGGTTGATCTCACAATTGCTCGGGCTGACAGCGAGGCATTCTCTACAGCATGCCAGGGACTTTTCAGCGACTTGAACCGGCCTCCTAGCATGTCACGGCCCCGGGGTGAGTCAGCCAGCATGGGGACACCGTACTGCGCATACTCTGCCGGCACGCCGTTCTCCAGCGTGTTGGTGCTTATAAGAAGGGTTCGACCACGACGAAGGCGACATTGACGTGCTTGACGGCCTCGTGGATCGATATCAGTCGCGCGCATAGGCCCACGAGGAGTGGGCTGTTAAGTGACACTGGCATTTGTGAACAACGAGTACGAACGTAAAGGCGACGGCTGAAATTGCACCTTAATACGATATTGGCCCAAGATTCCACCTGAATCTAAACACCCAGGTGCCCAGTAAACTTTGTAAGAGAGTTCTCTTAACACTGTACTACCGACGTACTGTATCATTAGGTACATAGGCTTGCTGTTTCCGCAAACCTTCTCGGCGTTCTTAAAGGCCAAGGTTCCAACTTTGCCGAGAGTATCAACACACCATGTCTAAAGCCGAAGCTCGAGCCGGTCATGGGAGGACGGGCTAGATACAAAAGTCCTAAGCGGGTGTAATTACCGCCTCTAGCCTAACCAGCAACACTTTCAACAACCATCCCCTCTGCCATCTCCACTGTCATCTTTACCTCCTCATTTACCTCTACATGCTAAGGACAAAGTTGACAGCGCCTTCTCAGAATATACTATATAGAAATTACACAGACACCGGACCAGACTACGCCATTACAGTGCGAGCCCATCCTCTTGAAGAATGTATTCCGATGGCTCGTGGGGATCGCTGCCGATCGAATTACGGTTGAAAATCCTCGACCAGCTACCGAAGAGTGGCTCCTCTGTTTATGCGTCGGTCTGCGCAGAGTGGAGGACCGTGATCGAGAAGGTCAATTTCTGCCGGTTGACATTGACGCAGTCATGTTTATATGATTTTGCTAAATTACAACGGACGCAAGCCAGGAGGGCCGTTAAGCATATATGTCTTCGTGTCCAACTTGGAGCGTACGGGTGCCCAGATTGCGAAATACTCGAAGGCAGTCAGAAATACCGACACAACAATACCACCATTACGAGAGCAATCTGGCATCTCTTTTCGATTCTCAGCACTTGGGGACCGGTCGATACGGGTGGGCTGACGCTTGAGATCGACGCATACTCTCCCAGTGATTCAAAACATTGCTTTAAGAACCTGGAGTTTGGGGACCATGAGAATGACTTGACACGAGTTAGAACCTCCCGACGTCATGGCTGGGTTAAAGGTCGCCAGGTGGAAAAGCCACAATGGGGCAGCATCATTAGGTTGTTTGATTACGTCCGGTTGAATTTCGAACAAGAGGAAGGGGGCGTCGAACTCGCAACAAACCAGGTCGTTACCCACTTACTCATACGACGACAGACTCGCCGACGTTTTGGTCCTCATGCTCTTGCCAAACTTGTTGGGAAATGTGCTAACCTTGAACACATCCACTACGAGAACTGGAGACAATGGACCAATGGGCAAGAGGAAGAAGGGGATAAAGGTAGGCACCCTGACATGTACCAAACACGTAAACCTACAGCGACTGTCAATACTAACCCCACCTACCTCAATAGAGCTAAAGAGGATGCTTCTTTCTTCCCTACCACATGGCTTAAGAACCATGACATTATTCGAAGATTTCAATGAAGACTACGCACATACATTTCGGAACTTGGCACCGGCGGACCCCGCACTTGGTATTGAAATCCATCGGAAGCCAGACCCTGCGGTCAGCGCAACTTTAGCACAGACCTCTACAAGACTTGAGCAGCTTTCAGCCTCATTCAGTATTGATGCCGAGTCGTTCTTTCAGGCGACACAGGCGCAAAATTCTCAGTCCTGGGTCTGGGACCGCTTAGAGACCTTGGTCCTAACATCGCGGCTGCTGGACCCAAGGCGAGCAGAACGACAGCAAGGCGGCCGCGCTCTCACAGAAATGCTTTGCAATGCCGGTGCAGCTGCCTTGAGGATGCCGAAGCTCAAGGTAATGGAAATATGGCACGGCTCTCAGGGTAATGCTTCCCTTTTCAGATACCGTAGGGAGGCCTACTCCTGCTCGGTCACTTTAAAAGGCACGTGGTTGCCGGTATTGGAGCCTTTAGCTTTTCAGGCATGGACGAAGGTTGCACTTGAGCATACAGGCAGCGAATTTCTCCCGATCGAGGAGCAGCTGCTTGCCAGTTCTATTGGGTCGCACGGTACCGCTGCTCATCTGCTCGAGCTGTCTCCGCTCGTCGTGCATCCTGTATCTCTGCGACAGATCCAGAGGGAGACGAGACTAATAGCATAGCGGGCTAGTAAGAATAATTGTATAGGGACTTTCTCAAACCGTTACCTAGGCAGAAATCGCTAGCTATTCGGTTCTTTATCGGACTAAGGACGCTCACCATTAAACTGGCCTTTCCTCCGGCATCCTCCTCCTAGAGCTGTACTTGCTTATATCTCAATCGCTCGGTTTAGTGATATGTAGACTTCAAAAGGGGTAATGAAACTTCCTGTTTAGATAGGTCTTTCATCGCCTCTTACCCCTGTATATAGACGTGACTGCTCTGGCTAATATGTCGAACTCTATGATGGCAGGTCGTCCTTGCTCATGTTTCTTTCTTGTTTTGAATAGATAGATATGTCTCTTGTGAACGGCCGGCTGTCTGTCTTGACCTCTTCCCTCTCGTACAACAACAACAACAACAACAACAAGAAAGATGTCAGTATTTCCATCCTCATACTATCATCACTCTTCACAAATCACGACCTAATCTTTCACCCATATTTCACAGTTGCAATTCACACAACTCTCAGGCTTTGAAGAGAGCAACATAACCGATTTTTATTAAGCCTTCCCCTGACCCTGGTGCACCCCCACTGTACCTACTACCGTTTGCCTCTCCCGGGACCCTCATCGACAAGCCTTAGTTCTCAATCTTCACGTTTCCGTCTTCTAGCAACGATGCATTCCTAGGTCATGGACCACTGATTGAGCCCCCTTGCCCCTGTTAATCCCTAAGTTCACTTCTTTCTCGACCTCCCTCCTTGCCTATACTGCCTCAATGACTTCTAAGCTTTAGAGCTTTAACTACACAGACACGGAGTTATGAATAGATGCTAACTTAGAACATTCACTTAGGAGAACTCGAAACAACCAGCAACGCCGAGTCCCCGCCCGCGTGGCTGCCGGGCCGAGGACGCCACCTTGGCCGCTGCGCGTAGCCTATTGGATAACCGTGGCGGGCCCACGGAAGGCCAGGCCGGCCTTTAAGGCCCGGATGGGTTGAGGGTGGGGGGGTGGGTTACGTCTCAGGTGCTCTCTTTCGGAGCGGCACCAGCAACTTCATTTCCGCCAACCCAACTCTTCTTTGACTCCAGTCCGGGAGTGGGTTACGTCTCATGCTCCCTGGCGCGACTTACTCTTATGGCTGCACCTCATACCACACCGCCAGGGGCAAAGGATCGGCGAATGATCGCAATTGTAGCAATCATTTTGGTGCTTACAGCTGTATAAGAACTGCTACGGTGGACAAGGCCATAACACTTACCAATGACACTGAGTACCCGGGGGATGGGTTACGTCTCATGCTCCCTGGCGCGGCTTACCCATGACACTGATAACTTGGGGCGTGGGTTACGTCTCATGCTGCCTGGGCGTGGATTGGGTTACGTCTCATGCGATCCGGCACGACGCGGCGTATCCTTTCAGCAGCCTTCCTACACCAACCCCAACACATAGGAATGGGTTCCGTCTTACGCTGCGTGGCACCCTTATCCACAACACCAATTCCCGTCTCTATGCTATACCTCCTCCAAGGGCGGCCAGTACCTTCATGAGATCTAATAGTGTCCCGCCATAGTGTGAGGCCTCACACTTTTCCACTTTAGATCTGACAGTTGAGCCCTGGTAGCGCAGTGGCTACAGTGTTACAGCCACATTCCGTCGTCGCCAAGTTTTCCATGCAACCCCCAATTCTCCGGAGCGAGCCCCAGAGCGAGACTAGAACTGGCAGTAAGGCATTCGAGTTCGATTCCGACATAGACCAGCAGAGTGAGATGGCCAAGAGAGCCTAGGTACCGGAAAGATCGACATATCGGCGATACCTCCGCGCCACATATTCAGTACTTCCAGCTTCAAGTACCTCTCAGCTGGGGGGTGTATGAGATCTAATAGTGTCCCGCCATAGTGTGGGGGCTCACACTTTTCCACTTTAGGTCCGACAACTTTTAAGTTCGGCGACAGTAAGAATGTCGCCTGCGAATTCGACACGCTTCTCTCCGTTCCAGGGTGACCTCCAGCTTCCGACGATCCAGAGCCAGATAACCAGCATCTTGTGGGGTCGGGTGTCCCGCAACGGATCTTGTATGTAAGACACACATACCTTCATCCAGCAGCCCATGCGCCGTTAGCAACTGACTCTCTCAGACCCCTCGATGAATCGAACGTATCCATCCCCTGTCCCCGCCCCTCCGGACTTGCCTCTTAAGCAACCGATTCCAAGCGATGTATATATCCATCCCATCAACATCGTGATCTGCGAGAGTAGAGACTTGCCATCCGCCGCTAAGCCACGCCAGCTTCTTTTGAAATCGACGACCATTCGAAGGAGATCATCTCGTCCTCCACTTCTGTTACCGGATGCTGGACGAGTCGACGCCCGAGAACACATGCGAAGCCCTTCCACCGAATCTGTGGCCTCGTGCGCCGGTGTCGCGCCATCCGGTCGGTCGATGAGCCACCTCAGCAGCTTCTTCATCAGCAGCTGCTTGTTCACCGGCTTGGCGATGTAGTCGTCCATGTCCTTCTGGAGGCAGTACTCTATGTCGCCCTTGAGGGCGTAGGCGGTCATGACGATGACGAGCAGGCGTGCGCTGGCATCCCTTATGCGGGCCAGGTCTCGTAGCCGTTCATGATGGGCATGCTGATGTCCATGAGGATTAGGTCGTAGGCGTTGGGTACGGCGTTGGCGAGGGTCGAGCAATAAGGATACGGGGTCATGGGTGCATGCATGGAAAGACCTAGAATATGGTGTTGATGTCTATATAAGGAAGCTTCAGGTTCCAGGTCTTTAGGTGTAGCTCTTCATCCAGCTTCCATACACTAATTCTAGTCCAAGACACATTCACTCCTTTTCAACAACCGCGTAGGCCCGACCGCACCCCTAGTGGTTCGTACGTTCCTAGACTACTGACATATTTCTAGGCACATCTTTGCACTTGGCTTCAAGCTAGCTTCTTCATCATCACACATTCTTTTCCCTCTACAGTTTCTATAACAATAAGAGAGGTCGCGAAAGAGAGCAAAGTAAAAACACATACCATGCCCTCCACCGTATCGAATAACGCTTACAATATTACAGGACAGCTAAAAAAAAATGGAAGGCCGATAAGAAGGACGAAAAGAAGGCCGCACCCCACTATAACCGACAAGGGGGTCAAGAAGGAGGCCGAGGAACAGCAGTGATTTGATTCTCCAATACGTAATTCCGTGTATTAAGCAAGAACCAGTGTTATGTCGGTATACAGCAATCAGGCACTGTGGTTAAGATACATAATAAATGCGACAACATCCAAAGAGATTTACTGATTTTGCAGTGGCCAACCTTATGCACCCACCTATACCCAGCATTGCTCTGCTACCGTGGGCAATATTGCTGCAATTCTTATTAATGCTTAGGACTTAATTGAAAATATAACATAGACAATCAGATCATCTATATACGAACATTAATAAGTTAATCAATTTGAACAAATAGAATATATTTGTCAGCAGATGATATAATTTGTTGATGGGATCAAAGAGGCTTTAGTTTGTGGCCCTAGAATTGCAGGGAAAAGCAAAGACCAAAGGGGAAGATAGCCTATATGTAGATGTTCCTGTCAGATATATGGGATATCAGTTGTGTTGTTCTATTAGACTAATTGCGGGCGTTTGGTTACGCGTTCTGCTTTTGTGTAGTGTAGTAACGGAATATATATTTTCCGATTAAAAGCTGGCCTTTTTTTTTGAAAGGGGAGGGAGGGGAGTACGTTAAAGCGTATTTAATTAGTTAATATACTTCTTTAACGCTTTAAAGTATTTATAGCGGTAATTATAAGGCTTTGTTATAATTATATAACTAGGTTTAATACTTAGTTAACTAGCCTAGTTATTATATAGTAATTCTAAGCATTATTATTAAAATTTAAACTTCCAAGCCCACTTTCCTTTCAGCTTAAAATCTCTTTTATTAAGTAAAAGCTGAATAATACCGAAATGGTCAGTTTTAATAGCTATCGAAAGTGGCGACAGAACAGCGATGTTATGACCCAAGGACTTGGCCCATTGCCAGACGGTCGGAGGATGTGTGGACATCTCCGGTAAAGGGTCTTGGCTTACGTAACCGGCTCGATGGGTTTAATGGAGAAAATGGGGCTTGGCGCTTCGAGCTAATCGAGCTGAAGAAATGATTCGACGGGCTCGACGGGCTTAGAAAACTCGATTACTGTAAATAGATCGAGCCAGTTCGAATACGTCGAATTAAAATAAATATATATACGTTTATTATTTTTATAATTTAAATAATATTAACTTATAATAATAATTAATTATTTAAATTATTTACGGTTATTTATTATTATTAAACGTAATTAAATTTTTATTATTTAAATTTTTTCGATATTATTATTAATATAAATTATACGATTAAGTTTAATAATTAATTAAATTTATAACTGTTATACGTTATAAATTTTTATTTAATAATATCGTTAATTTTTAAATAATATTTAATATTATTATTATATCGATTAATATCGCGGATAACGTTATTTAATTTAAAAATAAGGTTAAATAATTTAAAAATTAATTTAAAGTTAAAATATTAATTATAACAATTATTAAAATTAAAATTAAAAAATCGGAACTTTATAATAAAAAAGAAAACGTTTAAATATTTTTTATTTAAATTAAAACGTATTTCCGGTTTTTAAAATTAAAAGATTTGTTAACTTAAATTTTTATTATAATAACTTGCTTTATTAAAAACGTTATAAATTAATTTAAGCTTATTATACGAAATTATTTATTAATGAAAAAATTCGATTAAAAAAATTATTAAAAAAGTTTTTAAATATTATATTAATTTCGAAAATAAGTTTCGAAATAATTTTATTAATCCGGACGAAAAAAAAAACGTAATTTAAAAACTTTTTTAATTACGATAAAAAAGATTAACGTTTAAATATACCGTAATATATAAGAATTTAGCTGTTAAGGCCGGATATAAAAGCGATAAAAATAATACCATAATCGATATATTTTATAAAGAATTAAAAAAAGATATTTAAAACGAATTAATTAAGAAAAATTAAATTATAAACTTAATAAATATATTACCGAAGCCGTAAAAATCGATAACCGATAGTTTAAAAAACGATAAAAAAAAAGAGATATTTTATTTCGAAATTAGGTTATTTTAAAGTTAACTAAAAAAAGAAATGCAATTCGTTTTTAACCTTTTACGGAATTTATTTAGAATTTATGGAATTAAAAACTGTTTAATTTAAAAAAGGCTTAGTTATTTGCTATAATTATGGAAAATAAAGATATATTATACGATAATATAAAAGTTAAAAGTAATTACGATAATAAATTTTAATTTCCGAAGGCCAATACCGGAAGAAAGTTAATGATGAATTGGGACAGGGCTCATCAAAGTTGTTATACGCAAAACATCTTGATCGGTGCTTGGAAGGAGAAGAAATGGTCGGACGTTTCTACTCTGCTATGGAATGCCTTAGTCTCGAAAGACTAGATACATAAGCTGTCAGGTCAGCAATATATAGACGTCGCCGACCTACGTGCCATAGCCGAGTTGATTGCCGAGATGCCCAGCGGCGAAGCAGATGGAAACAGCTAGAAGCTGTAGCTGACGCGTCCTGCAGTAGTATGCAGCCACAGCTGCGGCAGCAGCTGCACCCATTCCTACTCCCCACTCCACTTCAATAACAAAAAGATAATTAATATAATTTGCATTCGAGATAATTATAATCCTTTATTAAAAATATAATAAGGATTAAAGAAGCTTAAAAAACTGTTTTAAATAGCAATTAAAAAGGTTATTTTTATTAAATTAACCCTTATAAAATAGCTTAAAAGCATAAAAAATGAAAAAAATTCGAAAAGTACAATTTACTTTCCTAATTATAATAACGATAAAGAAAAAATAATTAGGCAGTATTTAACGCTTAAATTAAAGAATACCGAAAATGGAACGAAAACTTATATTTAGGAAAACTCGATCGGTACGGAAGGTTTTACGCCGTTAATTAAAAACGATATTAATACGGAATATACAAAAACCATAAAAAATATATTATATAACGGATTATACAAATATAACGATAAGGTTTTAATTTTAATAATTAAATAAGCGATAACCCGAAAAATTAAAAGTAATACCGATACTTATAGGAAATAATAACCCAGAACGAAATCGATTAATTAATAATATTTAAAAGTTAACCAAAAAAAAGTTGCTTTATAAAAAACATTTTTTATTATTATAATTAATACGATTATTAAATATAAAAAAAGTTAATTTAAAAGATAATAAAAAATATTATTAAAAAATAATTACGGATTTATAATTTTAATTAACGTTTATTAAAAATTTAATAAAACGATGCGCTTTTTAAAAAAAATTTAATTATTCTTTTTTTACGGAAACGAAATTTTAAAATTAAAATATATTATTAAAAAAACCTTCCAAAAATAAATTACCTATTTGGAAGTTACGTTACGCCGACAAGATAGATACTTATAACAACTATAAAAGTTAAACGAATAATTTTTAAAACGAATTATAAGATTCGAAAATAACTTAAAAAATTAACGTTATTTATAAAAAAGTTTTAAACTAGTAAAAAAAATAAAAATAAATAGTAATACCTTAAAAGGGTTTTATATACGATAAAAGCGGTAGGAAAAAAACCAATTATAATATAAATACGAATTTAAAAAAATGGTATACCGTAATAATAAATTACGGAATTATATAAGGAAATTATATCGCCCTAAAAATAATAAATAAATTATAATTATTATAACGAAATAAAGAAAATTTTTATAAAGTCGAAAATGCCGAAAATTAAATATTTAATTATAATAATAAATAAGTTAAACGCAAAATTAATTACTTTAAAACTTACGTCGAAAGGAAAAAATGAATTATTAATTTCGATATTATTTTAATAAAAAATTATAACATAATTTTCGGATTATTATAATTAAAGTAATATAATCCAGTTATTAATTAAAGAATTAGCTAAATAAATTTTGTTTTATTTTTTACCGATATATAAAATATAAACGACGAAAAATTTTAATATTCGATTAATAAAATTAACGAATATAAATATAAGGATACGATAAAAACCTTATTATTTAAAAGGATAAAATATGCAATAAGTAAAGGGCATATTAAAAGAATACGGTATATTATTATAAACTTTAAAACACGATTTCGGCAAATAAATAATAATTTATTATTAAAGCTTCAAAAATTACTAAAATAAATAGTTAAAATAATACCAGAATATTATAACTATAAATAAGTATTTCAAAAAAAGCTTGAAATAAAATTGCCACCTTATAACGAATAGGATTATAAAATAATTTTTAAAGATAATAAAACGATTACTTTTTACCCTATTTATAACTTAAACCAGACAAAATTAAAGATATTACGTAATTATTTCGAAAATAAGTTAAAAAAAAGCCATATACGATATTTTAAATTATTAACAAAATATTTAATATTTTTTGTACCAAAAAAAATATAATTTATTATTAATTATAAATAATTTAACGATATTACCATTAAGGATAAAACTTTATTATTATTAATTACCAAAATAAAAAATTGCGTATACGGAACTTAATAATTTACATTTTTAAACTTAAAGAAAAAATATAACCAAATACGGATTAAATTAAATAACGAATAAAAAAATAATTTTTAAAATTAAATACGGACTTTTTAAATACCTTATTATACCATTTAAATTTATAAACGTACCGGCAACTTTTTAACGAATAATTAATTATATATTACGAAAATATTTGAATATTTTCGTTATATATTACTTTAACGATATCCTAATTTATTCGAAAACTTAAAAAAAATATATATAATATATTTATAAAATTTTATAAGTATTATAAGATATTAATTTTTTAATTAATGCCGAAAAAAATACCTTTTATATATAAAAAGTAAAATATTTAAAATATATTATTACCTTAAAATATATTAAAATAAACTTTAAAAAAATATACAGTGGTTAAAAAATAAATATAATTTATTAACGTTAAGGATATATAAATATTTTTTAAATTTGTTAATTATTATAAAACATTTATACGTAATTTTAACAAAATAATTATATTATTAATAAAATTTATTAAAAAAAGAATTTGAATAAATATTAAAAAAATAAAAAGCTTTTTAATAAATTAAGAACGTTTTAATTAATAAATTAGTATTAATTATATACGATTTAAAATAATTAATTAAGTTAAAAACCGACGTTTTAAATTATGCTTCAAAAATAATAATTAAATATTAAAATAATTAAAAAAACTTTTATTGTATTATTTTTTACTTTTATAAATTACATAAAGCCGAATTAAATTATTTTGTATACGATAAAAAAATTTTAATTATTATTAATATTTTTAAAAAATTTAAATATTATTTTAAAGGTAATATATATTAAATTAAAATATATACGGATTATAAAAATATTATATATTTTTTTACGATATAAAAGCTAATCGGAAAAGAATTATGTTACGTAAAATACCTTTTTAAATTCGATTATATTATTATTTATCGTAAAGGATTAAAAAAAAACAGAATAAACGTATTTAGTAAACGATTTAATTTAAAAAAATTTAAAGTTAAAATATAATAAATAATTTTCGATAAAATACCCGAAAAATATTTATAATAACGATAAATTATTACGATAAAAGGAATTTTAATTAATATGTTTTAACGTATATAATAATATAATAATAACTTATTTAAAAGATAACGAATAAATAAAATTTAAATATTAAAAAAACTTTAAAAAGATTTAATACGAAATATATATAAATATTAATTATATAAATATCCAGGAATTTATAAAACTTTAAAACGTTTATAACAGATATATTATTTTTTTTAAATAAAATTAACCGTTTAAAAAATAATATAATAATATAATATTTGCGCCAAGGCAAAAATATAACGATATAAACTTTATAAAAAGTTATAATTATTATTAATTATAAAATAATTATAAATTTTATTATATTTAATTTTATTATTAAACTTTTTATATTAAAGAATTTAATTATAAAAATATATTACGATAACATTTTCGTAATCGTTAATCGATTTACGAAATTTTTTTATTTTTTATTTTATAACGAAAATACCGATATAAAATAATTCG
>QJOA01000073.1:146420-167887 GCA_004155915.1 Monosporascus sp. CRB-9-2 | reverse complement strand
TAGGTCAGTTAGGTCAGTTAGGTCAGTTAGGTCAGTTAGGTCAGTTAGGTCAGTTAGGTCAGTTAGGTCAATTAAATCTGTTAAATCAATTAAATCAGTTATGTTTACTAGGTCAGGTCGACGACAAGGACGACTAGGTTAGATTAAGTAAGGTCGATGTCAATTAAATCTATCAGTTTTAACGCATATTTTGTTTAAAAAAATTGGAAATTGCTGCTTAATTCATTAAAAGTGCTGTTAAATCTACCCCGGTGCATACCTATTTATGATATTTGGGTTCTGTCGCAGTGATCCCTGTGACACACCGTAGTTGTGACGAGGTTCTTCTCTCTATCTAAACTCGGACAAGTGCCGCTTAAGGTTCAATTGAGTCATAAACCTTTTCTCGCATGTATGCGTAGCTGTTTTCTATATAAACTCAAGCAGCGCCAAATTTGGGGCGTTCTAATCCAAACAAGAAAATTACCGAAGTCGTTTTGTTTGGGTTCTGTATCCATTTATTGTCATCGATTTGTCCCACCGTACGATGCCGAGCGCAGTTGATGCGGGCGCAAGCTCGCGCGAACTACCCATTCGCAACAATCCGGATATCGAATCCTTCGAGTACGTAAATGGTGGTTCCGATGCTACTCAGTGAGGATGATCGCTCCGGAGCTAATACTATGTCTCTGATACAGCATTGTCGAGACGTACAACCGCCTACTGGCAGAGGATCCCGACCTGATCAAGTCCTTGGCCGCCATCGAGGCCATGATCGAGGCCCTGCGCCATGTGAGCTCTACGACGGTTCATGAGACTATGGATCTTATGAAGGCTCAGTCGGCGAAGCTCCAGAGTTCCGTCACGAACCCCATCGCCGTCTACCACGGCACCGACCTGTTCCAGCAGTACTTCCTCAAGCAACTTAAGCAACCCGGTCCTGATAGGGAAACGACTAGTAGTCATAGGAACTTCGAGGTGGTACGGGAACAGCTGTTGCGGAATGGGACCGCTTTCGTTCAGAAGGCTAAGCGTGCGAGGGAAACGATCGCCTGGGTTGGAAGGTAGGCAATCTATACTTATACAGCTGGCTCCGACTCAGCTGCTAATACGGTTCTGCGAATAGACGGTTCATTCGCGATAACTACACCATTTTAACACATGGCGGCTCAAGAGCCGTTGGAACCCTGCTGGAGAGAGCGACCGAGTCGCACGGCGGAGATCCTCCGAGGCGTTTCAATGTCATCTACGTCGTAGATGAGACGAAGCCCACGGAAAGCAACAGAATGGTCGAGGCGCTGCGAGCGAAAGGCGTAAAGGTCGCTACGATTCCCGTCTCAGCGGTCGCATACGCCATGGAGAAGGTTGACAGAGTCATCTTGGGCGCCGAGGCAGTCGCTTCCAACGGCGGAGTAATCTCCAGAATGGGCACCTACCAGATAGCCTTGATAGCCAAGGCGTACAACAAGGAACTATTCGTCGCCGCCGAGCAGTACAAATTCGGGGACACGTTTCCCGAGAACCAGTCCCGTCTCGGCTTCCCGGGCTTCAAGCAGAACATTATCAACTTCCGTTCGAGTCGGAGTCAGGGGCAGGCCAGCGAGGATACCTGCCAGGCTCCCTCTGATCCTGTGGATTACACGGTGAGTGCCCGGTCGTCGGAATCTCGCAATTGGCTACGTGCTGACGGTAAATATGTAGCCACCGGAATTCATCACGTCTTTCTTTACCGACCAGGGTGATCTCACGCCACAGGCCGTCGCCAGGAATATCCTGGATTTTATCGTCGACAAACCAGTGGATCTTCCCATGTGAGGACGAAAGCATGGTCGTCCCCACAGGAGTAGAAATATTTATACGAGAGGGAACTCTCATGCATATTCATCACGCAATTCGATGGTGAGAATACCTGTTAGCAGTAGGATTTTCAGCTGACGTGTTGAATCAGCTGCAGATGGGAGATGTCCCGTGAGAGCGGTTAAGGATGTGTGCATCACTCGCCCTGACTGCTGAGATGTCAGCCTGAGCTTCTAGGTCAAAGACTTGCCCGGGGGATGCAGAATCAGGCGCTGACCTACTCATTGTATTGCTAGGGACCCCTTCTCAGGTTTCACGGCAGCAGAGTGTGATAGATATACCCGGACCTTCGCCGCTCCACCTGAATCATACCCATAGAGTCATATGAGAAGCAAACCAAGGTCCGCGATTAATGACGAAAAAGCAGGGGATTGTTCCTGATTCTTGCCCGGCTGCCATTTTCCCGGGATATTATGTGTAACACGAGGCCAAAGATTCTTCTTATCCCGCTTAAAAGCCTACTGTGTATAAGGCGTATGTGTGGATGGTATTCTATTTGTAGACATTGTTGGCTCTCGCAAGCGCTTGTCGACTCCCAGTCACTCGGAGCGGGCTGCACATAAACCAGCTACGCGCTGTAACGATGCGAGAAGTGCTTTCTTGTTATTGGTGGCGATTCTTACACATACTGCACCCCGTACTGCTTTCTTCTAGCTATGTACAATAGCGCTGCTGTATGTAAGGCCCTATTTTACGTACCCCTTCCCCCTACCCCCCAACCGCGGATGCGAGAGACAGGGAGATAAAAATGAAGAGGCTGAAAATCCCTTGGAGTCGACGGGGTTAGTCATGGGAATTTACCTGAGTCCTAATGTAATCCATGTTAGTTCGGGCAGGTTCGGGGGCCAGCGGCGAGTGCTTCTCCGGGGGTTCCTCCTTGTCATCAGATCGAGTGAGAGACACAAAACAAACCCACGCGGCCGCTGTTCAAACAATCCGGGATAATGAAAACCTTCGAGGCGCCGAGAAGGTGAACATATGAACGTTATTCCTTAGGAAGCCCAAAAGATTGCATCGGATGGGTAACATACTAGGCGCGGATCCGGATCCCGTCACCTTCATTGAGAAATGGGCGTTGGCATATGAGTGGAAGTTTCCGGTGTTTGATCTTCTACTCCCATATAGGTGCCGAGTATGAGAACCAGCGATTACTCGTGGTCAATCAAGCCTCCATCATTAAACTAGTATTTTATGGCATGACGACGTCACAGGCTCAATAGAGAATTGACCAAGTTACGTACATGAAGGACCTGGCTTCAGGGGGACCAAGCTGTCAACGGTACTGTGGGGAGGACATCGCCCTTCCCTAGTGGTATATTGACTCGTTTTTCCTATTGCGGTCCAAGTGACTGGCATTTACCACGTTAGCTGTATCATGCGTAAGATCTGCCCCCTCCCCCTTTCGCTTGAAAGTGAGGATATACGGCCCGGTAACTGGGGCTGATAGAACAGTCATCCGTCACGACCTTAGGTCGGAGTCTGGATATGGGCTCAACGGTAACTGCTCGGATTGCATATCTTTTCCCGAATTATCCCCGGTTACCTGACTTGATCCCTCTAGTTCCCCTTCTCGAATGCCGAAATATTCATACTTGGCATGAGGTCAGCGTCCCCTTCCAAGGAACCACGTCACTACCACACGAGAAAGCTCCGACGCCGTTGTGACGGAGGAGAACCCTAGGGTGACCTAAAACGGCTGCGGGACAAGCAGGTCTAGCAGACGGGACTTAGGATATTGTACCAAGTACGTCCAACGGCTCGGGGAAGTAGTCCTCTCGGTCTATTCATGTAAGTCATCAAGTTGCAACTTGCGGATACCGCATACGGCGTCCGAGCAAGGCACGTGAGACTGCGCCACGTTGAGAAGAGCATAAGTGAGAAAATGATTTCTTCTTGTCACACGAGAAGGTGATGCCCCCGGTACCGTGCTTCCTGTCTCTAAATAGCCTCATCAGGTTTTGCTCACGCTTCACAGTTACAGGGAGGTCTGCTACTCGGCTTGTATACCTACAACAAGCCAAGTCTAGCCCACGAAACAATTCCACACGCCATATGCGATTTCCCCTTCATGCTACGTGGCTAGGTCTGCAGGCATCCATTCGTAATAGCTATGTAGCTGGCCTAGCCGTCCACGAGACTTGTGGGGTGGTAACGAGATCCGCCAACTGCGGCAATGTCAAAGACTTGTTATTATTGACATCTCTCATACTCCCCATTGTATCATGTTACTTTCGCCACCCTCAGTATCATCATCCCCATGCCGTGTAAGGGGTTGCGAGTCTGCGGCAGACCCCGTGGCTGAGGGGTGGGAAAGAGGTCATCCATGGACCCCTTTTCTGCTCCAGCGATACTTTTAGACTTGCGGTCCTCTGCGTTCTGGTTTTGTCGGAGAGTTCTTGTGATACAGTCTCTGTTGCGTAGTATTGGCTCCGGTTTACCTACACATATTAGTCTGGTCTGGTGTTTACGCAGAGTATTACACTCATCCAGCCATACACTGACACATGCCGCGGTAGTCCACTGGGCAGGCGTTTCAACCGGTCCCGAAGCGAGAGACAGCGTCTCTATCCACTGGCCCACCTGGTTGCTTTTTATAGCATCGTACTGTCGCCACCCATATCCGGCGTTCCAAGAACGAGAAACCCCGATTCTAGAGGCATGCCTCTGCGTCAGTGATGGCTGGGATAGAAGTCCATCTGACTCCCCGGGTGTACTTCCCATTGGGCTACAGAATAGAGTGCTATCAGGGTCGTTGCTGCAATGAAAATTGGAGAATGAACCCCCCTTTGGGCATAGATAAGACTCGCATACAGTCATCACACCATCCTCCAGCCTGCCAGTCGGGCCCGATCGTCTACCAAGAATAGCACCTCACCTGCCAGTTCATCTAAAACAAAAGTCAGGCAGACGACTCTAGCTGGCGCTGTATGCCGATAGTGTCTCACAGTGTGGTGTTATGTCGGTCTCCCGTGGAGAACCGGGCCGTGGGATTTAAAAAGGCTGGTATCGTGGTCACCCATAATCGGATCCAGTCAGGGCAGGAAGTACGAGCGGGGGAAAGTACCCGGATCCTCATTTCCGATCTATATCGAGCGCGCGTTGCGACAATGCGAGTGAGGACGCCCCCGATGTAGACTACGTGACCTACTGTAAAAGTGTTGGACACATCTGCCTAGTGGGCGAGGTGTCTCGCGATCAAGCACGCTGTACCGCACGTTGGCGGACCATGGAGTGCATCCTATCTAACCCGCCACCCCAGTCACCCCAGAACAGGCATGACAGATCGCGTACAAACGGCCCGTCTCTCTCTCCAGATAGACCGTGGCGATGAGGAGGGAGACCCGAGCAGGAATGGCCGAAGAGCCCCGTCCTCTATGCCCAATAATAGCCGCCCCTTGCCGGTTTGGATAGGACCTGCCGTTGCCGGATCATCACCGATGGCGGCTGCCTGCCCCAGACCTGGGATCGACAGTTGAGCCTCAGCCTCAGCGCAGGGGATAATACCAGATCTGGCAGCCTTTCGATTCAGCCTCACTGCGCGCTGGGGCTGGCCGTCCAGACGGCCGCGCATGAATTCCGTGGAATAAAAATAACAACCCTGGTGTGGGGGTCTTGACTTACTGTACCCCAGGTTGGCAGCTTGCTACCCTTGACATCGTAGACGCATGAGCGACGTACCAACCTTCTCACCGCGAGAGGCAGACCCTGATACTGAGCGGCTTCGTGAGAATGTATGTTGGTATTGGTTGCAATCAACCGCCCGCATACGTAGAGAAATTCAAGGGTGCTACATTCCCCAAGCCACCAGTGCGTTTCAGGGATTTCTATCTATAGCAAGCGAGCCCTGAAAGGTCCGGGGGGTCTGTCATTTTTCCAACCACCTTCTTAATGTTTTCTTTTCCGTTTCCGTAGGTACGCCAATTTTGACAGGACGCACCCCGGCTTCCCATTAATTACTAGTTGCCTACGCGCTTCCAAGCATCTTCCTGGGAGGCACACTAACATACCTGCATAGGAAATACACGCACATACACACGCTACAGCCCACCGCCACGGGTCGATCTACGATGCACGATGGCGTCTACAGATCATGCAGCCTGGGAAGCAACATCGTTGGCCCGTTCTGCAGGTAGTTACTTGCTGTAGCTAGGTACGCCAGCTTCCGTGGGGGGTCGAATAAAGTACACGAGTAGCGGGTACATCTCAAGGGGGAGCTCCTCTCCGCGAACCCCAAAACGAGGTAACAGGGGGACGAGGGACGTCATAATAGGTCGCCTGCCTACCCAGACCTCACCGCTCCGCCCGCCCAATTTCGAAATTGGGGCTGCTGTGTTGGGCGCAACCTCGGCTGCCGATGCACTCGGCCTCCGATCCCCAGTCCTCGGCGCCGGAGGGCTAAGGATGACAACGAAGAGGACAAGCCATTAACCTTCCCTCACATATACAGTATTATACATCACCACTCCATATCCATGACCTGAATGCTTCGCCGCAATTTCGCTCTCATAGGGCTGCTAGGCTTCTTCTTATCTCCGCCAATCACGACCGCGGCTCTCGGCCGACGCTAGGCCGTCGCGGTGGCAAGTTCTCTCGGCCGATATCCGCGCGAATTCCTCACGGGGAGGCCCAAGGCGGAACGATAGCGACGTAGAGCAGCCTGTTAAAGAGGCCCCCTGATACATAGATAGATAGATAGGACCGGAATCACGAGCCGTGGAGGCGAATTAGACTCCTGGTGGCATTGTGTAGAGGTGGCGGCGTCCGTTCCGACGCTCCCCTTGGCGAAATTGCATGGAGAATCAATATACTACTTACATAGGACAAGCGACCCAATCTCACCCCTGGTGCTGTCTACCCCGGATGTGAGGACGGCAGGATCTTGGATATGTCTGCACGCTGCACGCGACCGTCACCTCCTGCCTTGTGGTTCGGCTCTTGCCCGGAGGGCGAAATAAGGTTAGGTATGACCCATGCCAAACTCTCCCATGTCCCGCATGCCGGATCCTCGCGTCGAGTCTGTTTTGGGTGCCAATTACTATCTCCCCGGGAATCGTGAGTAAACCCCCACAATGGGGGCCCGCGGACGACTTCTTCATCCCTCCCCAGCTACCCTAGGGGTTGAGTATCGGCAACGCTGCCGACGAGGGAAGCTGGGATCTGTAGTCTTCAGGCTCCTTGAATATCGCCAACTTGTCCCGCTTTGGGCGGCTGCCTACCCCCTGAGGATCCCGAGATGGCCTGAGACATGCGTGGTCATAGCACACCCGCTTCGTAATTTCTTCGTGAGGAACCCTTATCCTAGATAGAGAGCCTAAGTGCCCTGCTGACAGCCCAAGGAACCACGCGAAGTAGGGTCGAGATTTTTAGTCTATCTACAAAGTAGCTCCACGGCGCGTTGAAGGCCATGTCGAACTTCCCCACAGCAGTTGGTATGTCGTCGCTTAACGCTAAAGCACTCGTCTAAGGGTAGAGATATCGCTGTTCATGCACCTGAAGCAAGCCGTTTAACGTTGAAGCCAAGACCAGTGTTGAAGCAGCCGCCTATGTTGGATAAAATAGTGAATATTAAAAGCAAGACAACCAATGCACGCGTATTGTTAAGCTGCTACTGTGCCAGAACGAGGAGAGGGGGCTCGCTGGCCTGGTATACAGATTTCACTCATAGGGAATCAAGACGTGCATAATGGCATCCGAGTAAGTAGGGTGGGAGGTCATCAGCTACACAAGACGCGACGTATGATGGTCGAACGTAGACTCTATCTCTAATACGAGATGGTAAAGCCTCATGTCGTGTTGGTGGCTATGCCTAGTAAGCCCCGTAACTAGTTCAATATATTGGCCACATTTATTTCTGTGACTGCCTACGTATTGTCAACGATCAGTCGTTCTCGACATGTCCTAAGGAGAGGAAATCAGTTTCAATGTAGGCTTATGGATGTCTGGATAGATGGACATCTCCGTTGCCAGGGCGATGTTTGGGCTTCAAGCTTGCAGACTTGCACTTCGTGAAAGGTGACCCAGATTTTTCACTTTTGTTGTAGGCGTCATCAGAGTCTTCGTCGGCAGTGGAACAAGTCGATCCACGGGCCTTGCGAAGATATTTATATGATTGTGGCAGCATTCCCGGGGGCTTTCTCAGTCGAAAGGGGCGGCAAGTTCGCTATCCCTGTGGAAGGACTACCCGTCTTCTCACCGGTATTACAACAAGGCTGTTGGTCGAACTTGCCTGCATCCACAATCGTATCGATTGAGGCACAAGCAGGGATAGGTAAGGGTAGACCGGATGAAGGGGAGAGGTAGGTGAGTTGGCAGAAGTAGAGCTCTTGAGAGCAATACGAAAAGCTCAGGGCTCAGACCGCAAGCAAGCAATGGGCAGCATCACCAGGACGCATGGGCCTCTGCCCTTGCGTCTCGGTCCCAGGTTTATCACCTATGAGACGACGACACCTAGGCATGCAGCTACTGGGAACCCACGTGCCAGCAGCAGCCCACCAAGGCGGGTCTTATGGTTAGCGAGGGCCGCCACCGGCCACCTGCGGCGTTTCCCAACCCGGAGCAGATAGGAAACTGCCCACATGGTGATGGAATTAGTCGGCCTCCTCATCTTCGAGATGCCTGGGCAAACGCAGGGAATCCTTTGCTACCACCAATAGATTGCATCTCCCTGGAGGCGATCAGGAGGCGACTCTACGAGCGTTACTCAAGAACGCCCCACCCTATTGCTTATGGACGGGAGGTAGCGCAGCTCGGCTGTCATTGTCAAGGTCTGCCCGCGCTATGCTCAGGACCGTGGCTCACGCGGGGAACGGGATAGACCTACAGAAAGGGGTCGACGTGTCTTGCCCAGGCCCTACAAGATAAATTGCAACATCTGATACATTGGTTATGTACCTTGAAATTCGTCCGCAACCCGCCTGCTACCGCTAGCAGGTGAAGCAAAAATAGAAACCATGCGAAAGCAGTATGCGCATAGCAACCAGTGCCCTCGCGATATGACGCAGAAGCTTTGTTGTTATGGCCACGGTGAGGCTCTGGTTCCACTTCATTGAAGTCTCGCGTATTCTTGCTTCTTCTAGTTATAGCCGACCGCTAGTCCAGTTGGGAATTTTGTCATTGTGACGAGTCCGGAGAGAACGTCGGGATCTCTTATCCGGAGGTGCCTACTTGCCGTAATCAAAGATTTTGGCATTCCGGGAAGATTTGCTGTTGAGTTGCCACTTCTATGAGCCTCGGCTGCCTGCAAGTATGTACTCGGTCCCTTGTTTTATTGTGGGAGGGTCTCGTGACTTTCCGAGAAGTGTTTCCAATAGACTATGTATCTTCTTACCTGGATTCCTAGCTAATTGCTTAGCAGTTAGGTAGATCGACACTTGAGGCAACAGGTGATAGTCAGCCGATGAGCTCCATAAATACTGGCCTCCTCCCACAATAAAACAAGGGGTCGAGTGTACTTCTGTGCAGCCCTCGACTCTGGCTATTGGCTAGGCTGGCCTTAGTATATCATTGCTGCGTGAGCGAAAAAGTATGGCTTCAGCAAAGGACCAGTACCTCTTCGTAATGCTACGAACCAGGGGGGAGAAGAAGCAGTAGTAGCAGTGGAGACGACGGCAAGCGAACCCGCTAGCATCAAAACTGCCATACCTATTGATTACTACCTACGCGGCGCAGTAGCGGCCGAGACGGTCTTGTTATCCCATCTCATTTGCGGAATCCGCGGTCTGGGGACACTCCTGCTTGAATCGCGCGAATCACATCACTCGTGATGGGGCTAATGCCAGGACGATGATACTGCGCACAACGGAGGTCAATGAGGGCTGATGAATGTAATTGTGGGCGAAACGAGCGCATAAGACACTCCGTCATGAGCTGAGGACGAGTCCAACCCTCTGTTTATTTGCACAAAACAGGTTGTTGCGCGTCACACTACCCGCCCTAAGGAGAGTTGTAGATACGACATGTTCGTGGGTGACTGTGGGGCTCGGACACCCGGCTGCGGGTAATATGTACCTAGCTGAGCGTGGGTGAAGCATCGTACCTGGATTGGAGCTCCTTCACCGTTGCATTTGGGAGCAATAAGGTATGCAGCTGGCGTTGCATGCGCCGTTGGAGACGCGTGGGAAAAACGTGAGCGGGTAGCCAAGCTTTCAGCCAATACAGTACATTGTAGATCAGTAGTCCCCTGTCAAAATTCGCAGGGATGATCTTTGGCCGCCGTCCTCATGCAGTAATACGACAAGAATCATGTAGCCTCTTATGTACTCTGGAAACCGGCCTTGCAATCGGCCGAGCCCAGAACCTGAGAACGAGTATGAGGGACAACCGACCCATTAACCATGGGTCCCCGGAGCCAATAGTAAGTTTACAATATCAACTGATCGGGCGATGTGCATTGACGAACCCCGTCTCAGAACGTGAGTACTTGCCTCACTCAAATTGACAGACGGCTCACCACGGCATTACCTATGTCGACGGCTGACTATATGGCCAGCAGCTTCCTCAAAAGCGCCTAGCCAGCCCTTAAAAGCGGGCAGAAAAAACGAAACGAAATGGTCAGCTCAGAATGTCCGTCTCATCATGGACAAGCAGTCTTGGAAGTTCGAGTGTAAGAAGACTCCATAATCAAAGACATCAAGGTGTACGGATATTAGCTCAACAGGTATAGATTCAAGAGCACTTCGTGCTGAAAGCGGGAGTCCGATGTCAAACGCGGGGGGGAAGGCCCTTCCGGTCAGAATCTTGGCCCATTGGAGATAGGGTTAATGGGGTTATCTCAAGACCCGCAAGCCCGTTGTAAGGTTACGGCTCTTGGGTACCCAGCTGCTAGGTTGGTAGGGTTGCTGGGCGAGTCGTAGCGGGTGATAGCATGGTCCGAACGACGGAGTTTGCAAGGTCTAGAGGACTTTCGGAGAGCAGACCCATGAAGCCGGCCGATCATCACAATACCTAAGGAGAGGCTCACTGCATCATCATTCTGCCCATTTTTTGCGGAGAAAGCATAGCGTCGCCTTGAAGAGTCGGCGTTCAACTCGTACAGAGCGCACCTGCAGACAGAAAGAGCAGAACGAATGGTGTTCGATTTCGGGAGCTTCACTGGGCAGTTCTAAAGGTTGTAGTTGCCTCCGCTTGGATGATCCATGGCGATGATGATGAGGATAATGGCTACACATTCCACGCTGCATAACTGAGGGGAAGGAGAAGTACGTACCTTTCGGATATCATCCAGACATATCGCCCCGCTCGTTTGAGAAATAGCTGAGCGTCGCTACTATAAACGATTCGTTGCCCGCCTTTTCGATATGGGAAAATAAGGGACTTCAGCGCTGTTTAGGCGGCCAGCAGCTCGCTGAAGGCGCTGTAATGGAGGCGGATGGGTGGCATGGGTGCTTTCTGGAAAGTCGGTGTGCATATCAATTCTTTTGTGGAACTTTCTTTGAGTGGGCGTGTAAGGGAGAAAACAGGTGTCGGTCTAGAAAGCTGTCTTTTTTTAGGTGGGATGTTCGTTGCTTATTAAACGGCTTGAATTGAATAGCGTCTTATGAAGAGCCGCCTCGCAATGCTGACCAATCACTATCCCACTCTTGTACCACGGAAATGGCCGCCGCCACAAGTCTTCGGCCTGATAACGCGCTAAGTACATCCACGCATACGTACAATTGCATGTGCAGGCCTCACGCTCACCGTACGAAGTTGTACCTGACTACTTAAGGGAGATAATGACGAATCCGCCACTCACATAAACACTTGAAGATGAAGCGCCAGGAAAACCAGACAACCTACATACCGAGTTTCCACCGCGGGCATATCGCGATAACAGAGTTACCCCCGTGAACTATACCTATAGTAGGTAAGGCAAAATAAGTCCCTTGTCGAGTGGACATGAGCATTTCGATAATCGAACGATCCGTAAGCTCACGTTTCCGAATAGTCCTTGCCTAATAGAGCAAACTAGACCTACGGTAAATACTGTACATGTCGCAGCCAACAGCTTCACCTGTCAGTTCAATCTCCATGCATCTAGGTATACCTACTTTTCTTTACACAACATGATGTACATGAAGTGGATTCGAGATGAGCCGGTCTAGGATATGCGATCGCTTTGCCAACGAAATACGATGTTGTCGCCTCGCAGAAAGCTACCGCTTTCGGCGAGCGATGATACCTAAGGCCGCTCACATGTTTGCAGGCAGGGTAGCTTTTGGGAGATAATCAGGACTGCCAAGGCCTCGAAAACCATAACGGCATCATGACGTTCTGTACGACAACCGCCGCGGGGCATCATCAATCCATTCTAATGGCGGGCGACGACGACGAGTGGATGATCGACGATGAGTCTTCCCTAACCACTCCACTCTACTCGACGTAGTGTATGTGAGTTCCCACGATGCAATCACCAAGTACTTATTGGATCACTTTCTCCGCGATCGGCACTGTAGTACACAGCGATGCTTTCCGCTTTCTTCACAGGCGAAGCTGATGCAGCCGCCCAGCCTTGCCAGCTGCTTAGCTGCTTAGCTGAAAGCAGCAGGTCGGAAGTCGAGATGCGATAGACTGGCCGATTAGAGCCTCCACCTTATACGAACCCTCCAATAAGACCTGGCTCCGGTCTCCATTACGACAGTGGAGTCTTAAAACTCCAGGCAAACATTTAAAAACCCGCTCTGGGCGGGCTCAGCTGGCTTAGCTTCGGGCTTGTATGGGACCGGACCCGTGACATCCCGGAAGTCCACGAGCCGCTCCACAGACTGAAGTCGCCACCATTCTTTTCCTCCTTCCCGGCCGATCGGGAATGGGACCGGCTCCCTGACAAACTCTATTCATACCATCTACTGGTACTAGGTTATCAGGGGACTTTGAACTCCACAGATCGAACGGCCCCCTGTTACTCGCTTAACTGATCCTAAAGAGACGTTAGTTTGATGATTATCAACTCAGATATAAGTGCGCTGTCATGAAGTTATAATGGAACTAGAAAAGCTGCGGAGTGTGGTCTCTTGTCAGCCCCTGCCAAACCAAAGCGGCATAACAACTCTTGGGCCTACTTGATGCGACATATATGCGCCGTGGAGGCATTCCCTTTGAAGGACGCTAAGAGGCCAGATAGTCTGGCGCCTCGTATTCAAATAGATAATGGCGGATAACTGTTGCGGCTGTATCCCCAACCAGATGCTCTATCGGCAGCCCAAGTATATAAGTCATGTCGTTGGTCGCGGTGGCTGCTCCGCAATAAGCGCGCCTACCGTCTCCTACCCAGAGTTGGCTTCGCCCGCCGACGGTCCGTCGATGCGTACATCCAACCCCAGATTATTGGATTGGTTACCCGGCTACCTTCAGATCGACGGTTAGATTCGTTTTTGATGGTTACAACCTGCTGTTGACAATCTCTAACCGGGCTTGCAATGTAGCCAACTAGCGATCCGGCAGCTACGGACTTCGAACACGGGAGAGACTCGAGAAGTCGTTCATGAATAGGGACCGGTGGGAGACAGAAGCGTAATGCTACGTATTCGTTAAGACACAAAGCGGCCAGCGAGATCCCACTCTTCTTTAGCTTCCCTAGTGTAGAATAGCTTGCGGTGCATCTAACCCGCCATTGCCAACCGGATTCTAATCTTAGTCCATAGTCACTAAGAGCGCGACACAGTTTCCGAATTAAGCATCGTGTGTCGAATCAATAGTTCAACAACGGATGGGCCTCTCTTAACTAACGGCTAGTGTATCCCGCTCCGTCCGCCCTAAGGGTGTTAGTCCTGTGGAGTTTCAGAGAGGACGTCTCAAAAGAGGATCCGTGTGGTTCAGAATCTGGTGTAAGCCACGTGGATCTCCCTATCTATCTACACCGTTTTTCAATGTCTGAATATGTTGGTACGGCTTTAGAGTCGACTGCCATGATATCGCATACGTCACAATACGCAAGGGGGATGATGCATTGTTAATGTTGGCTCCGTGCCTCCTAGAGGGCACGTTAAACGACACCTACACCTTCAAGAAGCCAACATCGGGCATGCTTCGGTGTTGGTTCTCCTTCATCTACTTTTTGCTCTAGCTCAAGGGTACGTGGTCTCTAGGAGCGTGTAAACGGATAGCATCAAACAGAGCTCTCCGTGAGGTGAAGATCTTGCTTGCGGATGATATATGACGACGTCATCAACTTTGTTTATGGTAGATCTCGGATATCTTGTTGGTCTCTGGTTGGTCTCAAGACAGGGTATCTCTTTATGCGTAGATATGTGACGCGATGTGACGTCTGGCTTCCTGTTATTCTGGAGGCATTATTCACCGTGGCTGCAAAGATTCACCGTCATACCGAGATTCCTTAGTCAAAACACTGTCGTTGACCTAAGAATATGCATCTGTTACCCCAGAACATGTAAGGTTCGAGCGTGATATAAAAATAGATAACGCTTGACGAGATTGGAACTGGCAATGTGGATCGAACCAGGACTTCCTTGGTACACGTAGGTTGTACATAGGGGAGAGATGAGGCGCTGCTGATTGCTGACTTGAGGTGGTTTCAGATCTGTGGAGAAAGAAGCTGGTCGAGGGTACTCTAGTGATGTTTACGGTTAGGTTCCTTTTAATGCTGCATTGTACTTTATAATTGGCCAGCCTTACCAGGAAGAGCTAGTATGGCTCCGCTAGCAAGGCACATGGCTTTTTCTCTTACCCACTCACGTTGACATTGTTAGCCTCAGGCCTTCAGCTGGCCCGCAATTAGGCGCAGAGAAAAGACTCAGCTCGAGAAAACACAAGGCCGCCTCCCGCCTGCCCGCCAGTGCCATGTATCCGGAAATTTAGCTGAGTCCCCATACCATCGCCTTCTCCGTGAGATTGGGGGATTTTCTTACTGCAAGGCTGATTGTTTTGAAGCTTATCTGTCTAAAATGTCTATTCTTGATACTCTACTCTGCGCGATGAATAGCGAAACTGCATTAGATCGCCGCAGTACTATTAATGGGCCATGAAATCAAGAGGCGTCAATCTCATGAAATTTAGGGGCTTGAAATCATCGTCCGCACTCATGTCTATTATGGGCATCGGCCCATGCACAGTACCAATTACCTGCCCACCCCACCTATTCCCTATTTACCAACATAAACATACTACTACAGATCTCAAGATGTCGATAATTCATTTACAGCACCCTTGTCTGGTATGGAGATCTATGTGCGAGCATACGTACTGTATGTACCGTACATTATTATGTGCTCGGTCTTATGCAGTGGACCTCAAGCGGCCGAAGGGTGCTCTTACTGTAGGTACCTGTATGCTTATGGGTGTGAATTGGAGTAAACATTCAGTAACGCCAGTCGTACATTCCTTCACCCCACGGGGTCTCCCTATATCTTAGACGCCAGCGCTTGCAAGTTGCGAGTGTCTGTATGGCCCTTTCTTGTGAACGTCTATCTGAGCTTGCCTGACATTTTGACATTTCTCTTCTCTGTCGCTCCCGGCTGTTTTCACGCGTAGTATTATCAACACATGCTTAAGTTGAACGACGTCAAGGATTTGGATCCTGCGCACATCGTGCAGTTTATGCAATTTCATCTCAGTGCTACCCACCTCCAGGTAGGTCCGCATTAGAAGTAGTCATTCTGGGCAGGCCACGATATCTTTCTTTCGCTCTCTCATGCCCATGTCCAGTCTAGACGCTAGGCGCTGGGGATTGCTAAGAATGGGCCACCCCGCTTACAGTCTTGACGCTATCTAGTTAGCTCCCTACGCGTTGTGGGAGATGAGCAGCAGTTCCATTTTAAACTAAGTTAGTTTCGGCTCAACAGTAATCTATTTCTCTCCCGCCTTTGTCGGGACGCAAGGTACTGCCCAATGTACTGTCTGTTTCCCCCTGTCGAACCCTCATCGGCCGATACCTATCAACTGGAACAAGTTACTATCTGCTATACCTCCCTATGTGTGGGTAATCAGATCATAAGTGAGATGTCAGGGTAGATTGGTTGCTGCCTTGCGAACGCGAAGCAGACCTGCCTCCCACCATCAACCGCGCAGAGACACTGCTTCACCTGCTCAAACACCGCCCGCTCATATAGATAGACATGAGGCAAATAGGCAAGCCGCCTTTCGGTCCCCCACTCATAGACTTCTATAATAGAAAGACTCGGCCGGCCATTACACGCCATTGACGCACCACACGCCCTGTGGTTACCGCACCAAGGAGTATAGATAGCATGAGACGTCAGGGACACCCCACCTCGTCGACCGTTTTCTTCTCTGCCCATACCCTGTCATAGAAGCAGCCACGATGGCGGGCACTAGGTCCTGGCTGTTGAACCGAAGGAGGATCAAGCATTCTCCGGGGCGTGCTAGTGCACCCGTCTAAAAGGTGCGGTACATACATCCCAGCCCGTGGAGCCTGCTTCCAGCCTCCATCTATACCCCTGCCATACCCTCCAGGCTCGTGTACCGTTTCTCTTTCACTCCCCCTGGTCCCCGCCTAAACAGTTCCACTGTCATCAGAAAAGATACCTAGTACTCGCAGACTGGTGACTCCAAGGGTACTGCTGGTCCCACCCCACGCCGTCTTTATTCTTGTGTACATACGCAGATACATTCTTACACAGCACTATCTCTTCTCAACGCAGGTAGTACTCTGACTTCTCCGAGTTCTGCAAGTCCCTTCTCCTTATAGTACCTAGCACGCACACCCCGTCGGGACCGTTGACTAGCCCTACTCCACGTGTGTACAGCCCCTCCATGAGTTTATAAACCACTTCAGCGCTCTGGTCTATGACTGTCATTAAGGCTGAGAGCTTGTTAAATACTAAGGGTCCACGGATCGGCTCTGGACAACGTCTTCTGGCTTCTCTACCACGTTATCTATCTCAACAGCTTCCTTCCGACTACATTACTTATAAGTCGTTCAAGACTAGCCTTGCCGCCTCCCCTCTGAAGCCGTCCACGGAACAACTCATCATAAAGTCAAACACCACGCACTAGTTGAAAGTGTATGTGTGGTTCTTATTGCAAGAATTGCCCCGTGTTGTTAAATCCTTCATCATGGACAATTCTGAACCGAATCACGCTCGTGAAAACCACTGCTCACTCCCGACTAGGTCAAGGACTTATAATTCTATCCCAACGACAACAGGATCATCAAACAACTTGGGCTTCGTCGACTCAAGTGACGGTTCAAATATCAACCACAACCGGCCATCTTCACCAGAGATATACACTTCGTATACTAGCTCGGCTCCGCCGAGTTCTTCGACAGCTCTGCCGGCTGCATACCCTTCCTTTGCAAACCAGACTTCGAACGCCACGAATTCGCAGTGGGGGGAGTATCGAGACCAGCCTCAGGTCGATTTATTGTTGCGTATCGCGCCAGCCCAAAATTATTCTCCCCGGGATTCTCCCCTACAAACGACAGAATCAAACATGAGGTAAGTCGATGTAATGGCCAGCATCGTGCTGCTAGAGAATCTAATGTCGAGTCTAGCGCCATAGCTTTGCCATATGACCCCCGACTAGAGATGGGTGTTCCCCGCTCTTCCTATGCTTGGCCTGGTATGCAAGTAGTAATATCAAAGAAGGGAATAGTGTACTGATTGTCGAAGGTCTTGATTCCGGAGCAGATCTGTTGGGTCACGATTTGGCTTCTGTCGGCCATGCTTCTGATGCAAGCCTGACTCCCCCCATCGGTTCTAGATCCGCCACATCTAGCCCACCCCGGGGGACACTGACGCCGGGGCAGCGGGAGTTGAAGAGACAGAGGGATCTAGCCCGCAGGGACTCAAAATCATCAATACGCGCTCGCCGCGGTATGAGCTCAGCCTATTCCACCTCGTCTCCGTCGCCGCCCGTCACGATGTCCGAGTTCTCTGCAGCGCCCACCATGCCTGTATACACCACGGCACCGTCGCAGATATCTCTGCTCGCAGAACCGGTCACGACAGTTCCTGGCCAGCAGTACATTCCAGCGTACTCAACGTCCCCTCCTCTCTCCGATCACGGACCGTCACCCCTTTTCTCGGCCACGTTCTCCTCACTGTAGGTTTAATAGAGAGATAGATGCAGGCCTCTATGATGCTAACTTATACCAATCGAAGGCCACCCAACGAGTACATGAACATGAGTTATTCTCCTGGGTTCACCCCTCCTCCCTCTGGCCCGGGGCTTTCACCACATTACGGGTATGTGTGCCTTTGTCTTTTGGGGCGAATGTATGCTAAATTAAAATCATGCAGCCGCGCTTCTTCTATGACGGATCCGGGAATGATGTATGCAGTGCCACCAGTTCTACCTTCCGGCAACGGCATAGCACAAGAGCCAAACCACGTTCGAGTTGTTCAAACACGACCGAAACCGCAATGTTGGGAGCATGGGTGCAACGGGCGTCAATTCTCAACGTTCAGCAATCTCCTGCGGCACCAAAGGGAAAAGTCAGGCCACGCGGCCAAAGCTACGTGTCCTAACTGCGGCGCAGAATTCACGAGAACAACTGTATGTGGTGCTCTGGTTCGGGTGTCGGGATTCGCAATACTAACTGCATCAACAGGCTCGCAACGGCCACATGTTGCATGATAAGTGCAAGCAACGACGAACCTCCTGAGTCTCCTGAGAGTAGCTTTTTATGTTTACGATGTTGTACGAATGTTGGAAGGTGAATGGGCAGCCGTAAGAGGCGGGAAAAACATGGGGATACCTCGACTTGGGAGACCTTCCCTAAGCAAACGGTTGTGATGTTTTACTCGGAGTTATCTTTATGGGTATTCGGATCAAGGTGCATACGGAGTCAGGAAATCAACGGGCAGGGGCATGGGCCATGGCGTGCAAGAGAGTTTATACCCCTTTTCGAGATTTGGTCTCACTTTCTTCATATACTATATATATGAACTGAAATATCCGGCAAGAGCTTTCTTTGGGCTACTTCCATCTCCACCATCTTTTTACGATGCGTGACCAACCTATTTCCCACCAACTACGTCGAATATTGCTGGACAGCGGTACTTGTTGTGTACGTTGCCAAGCTGTTTCCAAGTGTGCCGACATTTGCCACACAGGGCAGAAAGTTCGTTTGGTTTTGGCCGTTTACTCACGTCCTTCTCATCAGATCTCTCTCATTCCTGCTCATCTACTAGCGCCTATGATACAGACAGCTTAAGCAGAAGAGGACGAGGAGATGCTACGATCATTGGTAGTCTCAGATTCGTCATATGCACGCAAACTGTTTGAACTTCCAAATCGGGGACGCTTCGGTTACAATGTTATTTCCGGTAGCCACATGAGAGCAGACCCCTGCACCCGCTCTTTTCGAAACATTATTATGTCAGTCACTAGATACATGCCTAGACCTCACTGGAGCAGCCATACCTTGCAGCAGCTGGTCCCCGAAAAGTAGGTCGTCAGCTGTACGTACGCATGTGGGTGAACCAGGTCCTCGAGTCGATTCAAAGGTGCCATTCACCACGCCCTGTCCCTGTCCATGCATTGTGCCCAGGTCCTCACTGGTGATCGTCCACGAGCTTCTCGCTAACCAACCACACCCCCCCTTTCCGAAGCTCTCGGCCGATTTGGTAGCCATGCATAGGTAAGGGACAGTTCGCTGAACGTAACAATGTACCACGTTTCGATTCGGTCCAACCACATCGTCTAGTCTACGATACGACATTGATCTGTCGCTCTGCGATGTACGCATGCTCGCTTGAAACCTGCAATGCAGATGCATACCCCTCAGAAACTGTGTTTCAAACGTGTCACTGTACAATTCACGACCCGGATCTTACTGTCGTGTTACCTGTCCGTTTTTCCATAAAGACCTACACACATGACATCAATGCCCTGGGTTTGTTAGTTACTTGCAACCCATTGCACGGGTTGGTTCCTCACTAGACCATAAAACAACCAGAGCCCATGGTGGCTCAGCAGACCATGACGACAAGGACTCCGGATGGGTCTCTCAGGTTGGCTCGTTCCTGTCTTGAGAAACTTCTTCGTATTGTTTCGAAACCTGCGTTCGACGGGTTGATTTACAGTATCATTGCCAGCCCCGCGCCTTAATCGAGGCCGGGGACGGTTTGTTCCCGAAATAGCAACATGGCTTCATCTAACAACAACGCCTAACAACGCTTTCTCCCGAGCTTACAGGCTAAGCAGGATTCTTACTATCCCCTATCTTCCCGTCTTCACTGCCAAGGACCGCTCGGAACCGACGCTACAGTAGGTTCGACGCAAATGTGTAGGTCTCCATGCTCGCACCCACATTTGTGCCTGGGCTGACTGTGTAGGGGCTTGCCAGTTTCGGTGCCGTTTATAGAGACGTATTTGAACCGGGGATAACGCCCTGCCGCTCCCGCTCATCGAAGAATTAGGCTTAGCTCGGCACCATCACTCACGCCCTGAGGGAAGACCACTATGTTCTTTTACAGTACCCACGCGCCCAAGCAGCGGGAAACTCTACTAATGCCGCTCCAGGTTTTGAGACACCGTCGATGACCACGTTGATGACAAATGCCTCGGGAGCACATCACACCTCAGTGCTTATAGATACATGTACCAGATAACCACAGGCACCTAAGGACATGTAAGGTCGCAGTCTGGTAATCAATAGACACTAGTAAACCCCATTTGGCATCCGATTTCGCCGCGTTCTTCGAAAGTAACGACCAGAGACGAAGGTACGCCACTCGGTGCTAAGTACCTAGGGTATGATAGTACCTACCTAGTACTCATGTCTCTAACCCTACAGGACTGGATCAGGCGTCGAAACGGGGTTTCGCACGACGCGTTCTCCGGCAGTTTCGGGGAGCTTGCACATCTTTCTCATCGTCAGACCTCGGAGATATCCTTGTGCAGCCCCGGACTTTTGGACCCGACACCTGCCGGATATATCTTCACTTAGTCACTCATAGACCAGCCAGCTCCTCATTATGGCGGCCAATGGGGCCTTTCATAGCCCCCCTTGCAAAATGGTAGCCAAACCGAGATGCGAAAGAGCCAATAATCTTCAAGATACGGGCTAGCTACGGAGGCTCCGCACGTGACTAAACGCCGATTGACGTCGGACGTCTGTTTGATTGGGAGGGGTGGGCTACGATGAAGTGACGATGAACAGCTGGATGCTACTATTCTTGGCACGCAACTCAGGTTTCCAACGTGCTATACCCTTAAGAGTCGGTCATTAACGGCATATCTCATCATAACGTTAAGATGCACACGAAATTATCGCCGGCGGACGCTGCGAGTTCCCATAATTTATTTCCTTTAATGATCACGTAAGCCGCACAACTCGCCGCAAGTGGGGGGGACACCAATTCGAGTTGATGCACAAGCCCGTGAGATTGGGGGGCCAATATGCTCCGCTACTTCCTTACCAGCATTGCGCATTCGTAGCACAGAGACACGAGACTGCAGATATCGAAGCCCTGTGTTCACCGCTCTGGTTATCACCAAAGTTCCATTTCTTGCTGGTATACACTGCTTGAAGAATCGGGGAGACACACAGGAATTAATAGCCATCCCTGTTACCTCTATAAACAAGGTCCGTAATCTCCACTCCGCCATCTTCTAGAATACTAGCTGATGGTCCTTTGAGGCATCGGCCATATCCCTAATGTCGGAGGCAAGGTATTCGTGACTACCAACCTGGGTGGTAGTACTGGGGGGGGGGGGGGGCCCGG